>SNQJ01S0010541.1:51184-67904 GCA_010110895.2 Picea sitchensis
TAGGTGTGTGTTTTATTCTTAGGATAGCATTCAAATAAAGACTAGACGCTTGCCTGCACATACTGTGTATCAGCTCGAAGTATACCAACCCTGGTTTGACAATTTAGTGATTCAGGACACTTAAAAGCTACAATTTAGCAGCCCGACAATAGGAATGAAGCTAAAATTTTGGGGTGCTATTATTTTTTCATTCGCCAAGTAGGTCTCTATTGTAGAAGAATTATCTAGATTTATTTCCCACTCATTTGCTAAATGGTTATAATATTTTTTTGCAAGCTTCAAGCACCCTTTGGAAACTACATAGACCTTGACAACCTCTATGACATGATGAAATTATGTTTATGGAGTATTTAAATATGTAATCCTTATCTCATTATAGTCCATATCAATAACATCAAAAGTAAAGACATGCTTAGGCCCCTAGAATTGTTGAAAGTACATAGATTAGTCATTGAAATTACTCTTACTTTTATTGTCCATGTTTTTATGTATTGATTCAATGATTTGATTGTACTAAATTCAACAGGTGTGTTAGTAGAATGAAATAGTTTCTAGGCAATGGCATTTACATTACTAACTCAAGCCAGACCACCAACAGATCTTGATCGTAATGACTAGACTTGAATATCATGAACAATGAGAAGACTACGAAGTAAAAGTAGGCTTGTTAATTAGATGTTATGCTAGTGTGTGAATATAAACAATTCATAGAGGACTTTTCATTATCATTTATAATACTCTCCCTTAATAAATAAATAAAGATCAAACCATGAATATGTGTTACCCTTTATAATATAACTTTGGCAATGAAAATTGCAAATTTACAAGTTTCTAAAATCTAACACTTTATAACTCATATATACATTTACAATTTCAACATTGAGTAAAAATAAGAATTGAATAACATGTTACATTTTGTATGGTACCAAATGTAATATAATATGAAAAAACAAGAATATTCAGCAGATATCAATGGACAACAGAATATTGAGAATACCAACACAAAAAATGATACATTTATTCAACAAATGTTCACTTGCCTCTTGGAGGGGGAAACCTCCAGTAGAGCAGAGATCTATTACAATAATTCTCATGCCTCCTACTCTTATTTATACTAATTCTATCTTCTAAAGAACCTTCTAGTGGAATATATTTCTAGAAGTGGAAGCTTCTATTAGGTATTCTTACATTGACTTGTTTCCGTTTATTAAATAGGCCTTATAAACTAATGTCAGCCTTTATTACATCAAAAATATATCATTCTACCTATGTGAGGGGTTAGGAAGTTTAGGTCCCTAACATGCCCTCCCCCTTGAAAAATAGCCTTATCCTCAAGACTTGAGATGGGGAAATTGTTGTAGAATGCTGGCAAGCTCCCATATGGAATCTTCTGGAGTTGTATCATTCCACTGCACTAACACTTCCTTGATGGTGCGCTGACGTGGATGACGTTGTCGCTGGTCCAAGACTGCTTGGGGCTGAAACCAAATGGAACCTTCTTCATCCAACTCAAGGAGACTGGTTTGAGTTTGGCACTTAGTTCCAATCACCTTCTTTAAGCATGAGACATGAAAAATAGTATAGAGCTTAGAATCAAGGGGCAGAGCTAATCAATAGGTGGCTATCCCTATGCGCTTGAGAATTGTATAAGGACCATAAAATATGGGAGCAAGCTTATGACAATGTTAAGCTTTGAGTGAAGTCTACTTATAAGGTTGAAAATGAAGAAACACATGGTCCCCTTCAGAAAATTGACATTCAAAATGACCTTCATCGTCTTGTTGCTTCATGCGATTTTTATCCATCACCAAATTTTCTCTAAGGGAATGGAGAATGGCCTTGTGTACTATAAAAAAAAATTCAACCTCGTGAACCTTCGAGACACCTGACATGTATGAGAGAATTGACGGTGGATTTTTTTCCATATACTGCTTCAAAAGGAGTCATGTGAGTAGTTGTATGGTAATATGTGTTGTACCACCATTCAGCTAGTGTAAACCACTGAGCCCACTAATGTTTTCGGTTAGATGCAAAACACCACAAATATGTTTCCAAAAACTTGTTGACAATTTCAGTTTGGCCATCATTATGGGGATGATAGGCGGTGCTGAGATGCAATTGGGTTCCCTGTAGCTTAAACAATTCTTTCCAAAAATTGTTGGCGAACTTCAGATCCATGTCAGAGACAATAGAATGAGGCATGCCATGAAGTTTGAAGATATCATCCATGAAAACTTGAGCCACTGTGCATGCGGTGAAGGGATGTTCATTGTTGAAGAGCAGAGAAATGAGCATATTTGGAAAGACGATCAACCACCATCGTGATGACTGAATTACTGCTAGATTTAGGTAGGTCCACAATGAAATTCATAGACATATCCCGCCAAATAGAAGGGGGGATTGAAAGGGGTTACATCGTTCCTAGTGCTATGAATGTTTCTCCCTTGTTGCATTGACAAACATCACATTTATCCACAAAGTTACAAACATCATGTTTCATACCATCCCAGAAAGAAAAAATAAATAAATAAATAAAATAATGTTTGACCCTTTCGTAGGTTTTGGTAAACCATGAATGCCCAGTTACGGGTGAAGCATGAAGCTCAGATAACACCATGTATTTAAGTTGTGATTGTTTGCTTAAATATAGACGAACTTTGTAGCAAAGCTCATTATTGTGCCAAGAGTACCCTAGATAAGCTGGATAATTTTCTTGCAATTGTTGGATCAGGTGAGATATTTTGGGGCCTTGAAGCCATTCCTAGTGAGCAACTTGGAGCCAATCTGGTGCAATGAAGGAGAGGGAAAAGAGGGACCCTTCTTCTTCACATTTTCAAGAAATATTTTCAGGGACCACATTTTATTTTCCCTTCTTGTAAATGATCTCATAATCATAGCCAAATATCTTGGTTACCCATTTTTGTTTCTTCAGGGAGGAAATTCTTTGTTCCAAAAAATACTTGAGGATTTGGTGATCAATTTTAATATGGAATTGTTTCCCCAATAGATAAGGATGTTAGAGATCCACGACATGCAGAATAGCCAACATTTGATTTTCATATATTGATTGGCCCAAATGCTTGTCTAAAAGTTGTTTTCTAGTGAAGGCCAAAGGTCGACCATATTGCATCAGGAATGCCTCAATTCCTTTTCTTCACGCATCACATTCCAAGACAAAATTCTTGGTGAAATCTGGGAGTGTCGAGACAGGCATCGTGCACATAGCCTCTTTCAAGGCATGGAAGGAGTGATCGGCTGCTGGAGTCCAAGTGAAGGAATTATTTTTAAGGAGAGAAGTGAGAGGTGCTGAATTTTTTCCATAATTCTTAACAAACTTGTGATAATAATCTATTAAACCTAGAAATCCATGCAAGATCTTAAGATTTTTAGGGTGAGGTCAATCCTACATAACTTCATTATTTTAGGATCCACCCTTACACCATCATTGCCAAAAATATGACCTAGGTACTCTACTTTTGAGGCTCCAAAGGCACATTTAGATTGTTTGAGGAAAAGTCGGTGTTGAGAGAGTAGATGGAGAATTTGATCCACATGGGTGAGATGGGATGTCTAAGTTTTACTATATATGAGAATATCATCAAAGAAAACTTAGACAAAATGACAGAGAAAAGGATGGAAGACATTATTCATGAGACTTTGGAAATTGGAGGGGGAATTACATAGGCCAAAGGGAATGAGAAAGAACTCATAGTGACCCTCATGAGTTATAAAATCATTCTTGGAAATGTCTTCTTCTTTCATACGAATCTGGTGGTATCCAAAACATATATCAAGTTTAGTAAAGTATTGAGTACCACTCAATTCATCCAATAGATCATCAATGACAAGAATGGGAAACTTGTCTATAATGGTGATTTTATTGAGGGCGTGAAAGTTTGGACACATGCACCAAGTACCTTATTTCTTGAGTACCATGACCACGGGAGAAGAATAGGGGCTGGTACTAAGATGGATAACACCTTCTTCGAGAAATTCTTGAATGATTTTCTCAATTTCATTCTTCTGGGCAAAGGGATGATGATAAGGGTGAACATTGGGAGGAAGATCATCGGGGACAAGAATGGAATGATCATGAACACCACGAGAAGGGGGAAGTCCCTGGGGAGTGGAAAAATATCTTGGTGTTTGGATATGATAGATTGGAGGTCAGGATGCATGGAGGGTGTCTCAACTACTTGAATGGAATGAAGTTGGGAAATAATACCCGAATGACATTTTTTGAGAACATTTTCCATTCAATGGGAACAAATGATCTCAGGGGAGCTTGTTGTGATTCCTTGGAACTGATATTGTTGTCCCTCCTGTTGGAATTGCATGGTTAATTCCTTAAAACCCATGAGAATGGGGCCTATAGTGTGTAACCATTCAACACCTAGCACAATGTCACAACCGCCTATTGAGGGGTCCTAAATACCTTTAACTCAACAGTAGGAACCAAACCCGCCACCGAGGCCCAATTAGAATCTGCAGTGTTATGGTTCTCCAGATCTTGTGATCCGGCCAATTAATCAGTGGGATTTACGTAGTGATTGACGGGATGTTTTCTTTTGAAAGCTCCTCATTCAGTTCGAACGTTCTCTTTTTGTATTTTCTCTTATAGGTGGGACCGATACAAGATCAATGATGGTATAAACCAGTTGGGTAACATAGGGGAAAAGATTAACTACTAAGGAAATATGAGCTCAGGATAACCCACGTGCTCAAGCATGCAGACAATGATTCTTACACCTACAACAATCCTATTACTAATACATTAACCTATTGGTTTTACAATTATTGACTGAGATATGATTATCACAAGAGAACATACATGCAATAAACGATGGCAAGAAAAATAGTTTCCTCAGCTCTAATCATCAATCACGTAATAACACAACGATTTACTTTTCATCATTAGATACAACAACTATAAAAACATTGAATTAGATAACTTATCAACAGATTCAGAGGCTCTTACTCATTATAGCATCCATTCATGAGATAGAATCGGAAATAATTCTTCTTCAAATCCAATCACACACGCTTTTGATGAAAAAACACAAACTTGACTCTGGTCCTAAACAAGACTTCTCAATTAAGGTAGCTCTGAAATAGTTCTTTACAAATCCAAAATGAGGGTCTTTTCCAAAACCATTGACCTTTTGGTGATAGGTCGATCCTCTTATTTATAACATATTATTAACTAAAAATAACTATCAAAAGTGCAAGCTAAGTAAAACAAAATATCGCCACATGGCGCTTTCATATCACAGTCTTCTAAGAGTCATCCAATGGCTTTATTTAAGTGGATGACTATTCTCGTACTCCAACCATTTGACGAAGAGATCCTAGCATGTGTTGGCATACTGGAATTAGTGATGGTCCATTGGGGCCGAAAGGGTCTCTTTTATCTCCACTGCCCGTGCCCGATACTTAACTATTCTAGCACTTAACTGCTGCAACATTGTCCGGGCCTTGATCGGGTGTTCCATGAACTATTGTATTTGACCTGATGCCATGTTTGCCACCTTTTCTATATCCACATCCCACAATGAGTCTTGTTTAGCATGTAATTTGACTATGTCATGCAAGTCGAAAAAGTCATCAGGTGTGCCAAATTCTGGTAGGTCGATATCTCTCATCGCCCGGTTGATCTTGGTCCAACTCTTTTCACATTCGGCCCACTTCTCTTGGATGGGCCATTTTCTCCCAGTATTTGGCCGACTTCTTTATGTGGTCGATGCTGCTATCCCTCAGTACTTGAATGACATTCTCTTCGGTGTCTCGGCCCTATTTTACTGAGTTGATGTACTCAATCCTTTTCACTTCTTGGTGTGCTTTCTCATACCATATTTCCACATCTTTGCACGTTTCCAACGCCATGAGGGTGTATTCTTGGAAATCGATTATCCTTGCAGTAAAAAAGTGTCACTCATTTGTGAATTTACTGTAAGCGTCATGGAATTTGCTTCTCAAGAACATTGTGGCCTGTGTGGAGTCATGATAATATTTCTCCAAATGGCGTAGATGATCCAACTCCTTCAGCATAGTGCCAACTCCTTTTCATCCTTATTCGATCTATCTAGGGTGGCATATGTGATTTCCATCCCTGCATTGATGAGCTCCGATGTCTTGGCATGCTCTATGCTTATCAATTTTTCCTCTGTGGTGATGAGGATGGGGTGATCCAGAGTAAGACTCCTCTTCTTGGTGGTCCTCTTCACTATGGATTTCCTCTTCCGGTCATAGGATATGGATTGTATATCAGCAACCTCGTCAACAGGTTTAGGGATTTGTTGATATCCCTAGGTAAGTATGTTTCCCAAGCTCTCGACGGTGTATATCTGTTCAAGATTGGGCTCTTGAACCTCTTCCATGTGTTCCAAAATTTCGGCCTCTGGTTGTTTCTCATCGGGAGGTAAAGTATCAGATGAAATTGAAGCATCCGGGGAAGGCTCGATACTTACTTGATAATCGACTATTGAAATTCCAATTTATTTCTATGGAACTCCTTCTTGTTGTTGTCTTGACCCTAGCTCTTCCTTTGGACTATCCACTTGGTTCCCCGGTACATCGAGTAGCTCAATGTCCAAGACACTTTCAACCTCCTTGTCATTTTGTGGAAGGATTTGAATTTGAGCATCAGGAGTTGGGGAAGATGCCTTCTCGGGTTCTTTTTCCTCTGTGATCTGCACTAGAGTCACCAAGTAAACCTTCAAACTCTCCTCATCATCATAGATTATTATTAAGTCTTGGAGGGTGTTTGTTGCACTTTCTCTTCCTGATGTCCTTGCTATATCTACTTGAGATGAAACGTCCCCTAGTGTTTCGCCTGTGGCATTGAAACTTCAGGGTTATCCAACCTGATGATATCTTCAATCTGTATTGGTTCTGGGTCACTTGGACCTACTTGACTTTCGATTGGGGTTTCGGCAAGGACCCTTGTCATTCCTACAAGTTTTGGGTCATTCTACAATTGATCAATTACTTGTTGTGCATGTTCTATTAGGAGCAATCCCCTTGCCTATGCCTCTGGTGTCATAGACAGTCCCTTGTTTTGTACCGGAGCCACTAGGGAAACCTTTGTTGCCTCTGCTGCTCTGATTTCTTCCTTGGCTCTGAGGGCCTCTTGATCCGACTGCTCTATTATTTCCGGCTATTCATCCATGCTCATGGCCTTGAACCTGGTCATTTTCGAGTCGACCATCCTTTGCACCACCACATCCCAGTCTTGGGCATTCTGTGTGAAGACTTCGTCTTCAAACTTGTCATGAGCATACAGCCAGTAGGAAGACACCTGTGAAGCATGTTTCAAGACCAGGCCCTTTGGATCATGCTTGCAGAATCTTTCCATCAAAAATTTGAATTCGAGTTGGCTCGACCCTTAAAGTTTGGATTGAGCGGTGGCCTTTACCAAGTAGAACCCTACATGGAAACCATAGGGTATGAATTCTCATTTCTTTTCCTTGACTAGGGTGGCGTTGTAGCCCTGCAAGAAGGTTTGATAACATATTTCTCCTACTACAAGTCGGTCTGATACATGAGCTAGTAGGAGATGTGGTTCTCTGGTGGCCATGAACACTCTGATGTAGGTGGCGCACTCATCCAAATACCAATGGCCTACCTTGGATATCATCTTTTTGGTTGTTGTCGATATCCTTGGGCATTCCTTCTTAAAAATAATAAAATAAATTTGGGCGATGAATTCATCGTAGATGAGGGAGTAAGATTTCTTATACTTTCTTTCCCATATCACACTGAAGTATATGTGGACCGGGAGTTCTGTAACATGCCAGCTCAGATTCATGTCGGCGAAGATGTTTCTGGCACACATGATATCGAGCAAGTATGAATCCATGTAAAATGTTGGTGCTTCCCCTCCCTTCATTGCATGGGCCTGCTACACACAGATGCTTAGTTTCTTGGAGATTATTGCTCCCCAGTTGAAGTTTCACCCGTCGATTGCAATTGTGTATGCCAAAGGCATCCATGCCTCTGAAAACCTAGAGAAATCTTTCTCTCCGTACAATTGGCAGATTAGAGACATCCCTTAAGTTGGTTGTCCCATACCAGCCAGTGCTCCGGTTGGTGAAATTCTTGTCCTCCCTCTACCATGAGGCCATCACCCAGCTGGTGTCGTGGCATTCATATAACTTCACCATGAATTTTGTGTTTAGACACTCCTCGAGGTCTCTAAGTTTGTAGTATTTCTGAACTTGTACTGGGAGGAATACTCCAACACACCCACCATTTTCATCGTTTATTAAACATTTATGTGTGTCTGTGTGGTCGATGAGCCACTTAAGGACTTCTATGAAGGGAAAAATGGGGGTTATTCTTACCACCATATGTAGGTACGACTTTCATATGTTCGGGAACACCTGGTCGTTGAGCGCCCTTATGTTTGGATCACTGTGTGGGACATATTCTGGGTATTCCTCTCGGTTGATCTTGTTAAAGATTTCTCCCTAATGTGAGAGTGCCATATTGGACCCGATGCTTTCCTCTATATCGCCAAAGGCTGGAGGCTGGATCAAAACCTTCATTGTTGTTGTCTTGACGACATGCTTCGTCCTAGGGACATACTCCAATTGCCTCGCGGTTCCCGGAGAAGAACCTTTGCCCTTCTTTGGTTCTTTTAGCTTTGGTGCTCTCGACGAGCATCTAGTGGTTGGATTTATCGGTGGAATCATTCCTGCAACTTAAACAGAATTTGAGGGACTGTGTAAAAAACCAAGAAACTCAAATATAAAAATTACAGCCAATGAATTTACAGACTCAGGTACACACCTCTGAAGCTTGTTAAAACCTAGTTATTTTGATAATCACGAGATCGATACAGCCTTTGAATTTCTCATCTTTCTCCTTTGGATGCTCTGGGATTCTCTTATGCGCAAAATGATTTCATTCACAAAGGCTCAAGAGAATTTAAACAAGAAAGATCTTGTCGTGTCACATCATCCATTCAATTTGGGTTATGAGTGAATTTTTAATAAATCTGTCGTCAAATCTCTCGAACTTAAATTCATCGTGGGTTGATGGCAGAGGCATGGATGATGATGTGGTCTATTGATGATTTTTAAATGGTTGTTTTGATTGGCACATGAGGTAGCAACTAATGCGGGATTGGGTATTAATTAGCTCCTTAAATGCTCAAAATCTGATCGTATCTAATTCTAAAATGTCCCATCGTGTCTCTCTCTCAATGGGTGGATCGAGGATCGGGGGGTGTGCTATGAAATTTGCGTTGATGTTCTCCTGGAAAAGTCTTCGGCACCGATAAATCTTACCATACAATGATGACATGTCAAAGCTGACTCGGAGGTGTGACTCAGACCTAGGGAACCAAGAATGACTCAGGATAAAACTATACCATACGATCCTCCTACCTGGTAAAGACACGTGGATTTGAAGACCGGTGACTTAATTCACTTGTATTAATCGGAGTCGGGAATTTCCTTAAGTTATTCATTCTAAGACAAACCTTATCTTTCCAATGTCGAAAAAGTATCCAGGGTTAGCGATCGGCAATAAACCTATCAAATCACTTTCGGATCAACTGCCTTGAAAAAGTCCTGATGTCGAAAATGCATTGGGGATCGACGATCCAGGATAAATTTTATCGTGGTCAGAATGTTTGTTGTGATCCTTCTAGGTTTTCCCTGATTCCGATAAAGCGTGTCGGGCATCGGTTGTCGATGATGTCTTTTCGTTCATCGTTAAAGCCTGTCCCCCCCGTATTTTACCAATGCCGAAGGGAAATCGACTATCGACGATATATTTATGCACAAACCAAAACTTCCTTTTGTCTATGCCGATGGAGTTCGACACTCAACGACTGAGGTTTTCCAAGTTGTTCTTTTTCCTTCTTTGAATTCCTTCTGATGTTGAACCTGAGCGCATTCGGTGAAGTGTTTGGATGATGATTCTTTATTCAGGTGTTTAAGGTATTTTTAGTCACGGGGTTTCATAAGGTCAAGCAAACCTAAATAGGTGATGAGAGTCATGAAAATAAGAAATGACAAAACATTTTTCAAAAAAGAAATCGAATCAAACAGTGTAGAAGATCAAGTGGTACCCAAAAAGTAAAAATTTGGCAGAGGCTTTATTAGGGTGTGTTGAGTGCTCAAAAAATGGTGACTTAATATGTGAAAGTAGAATCTATGTTCCTACCTCAGTCTTAGCTGATGCAAAATTTGTTTAAGAACTTAACTTGTTTTTATCATAACCTCTTTTATCCTTGCATTTGAAATTCCTTGGTTGATGCATCCAGACCTACCTGTGGGGTTTTCAACCTTTATTCTATCTTCATTTCTTGTAACCATAACTAACACCCCCTTTGACAAGAGTTGAGTAAAGAATTCACTGGCTCCAAGCCCTTTTATTATCCTTATTCACTTGCTACGATGTTGCTCCGCTACCAGCGAGAGTCCATAGCGTCGACAGAGTCACCCCAAAATCACAGACCTTGCTCCACTGCTAGCGAGCATCCATAGCCCCGGTGGAGTTATCTGCATACCCTCTCCTACTATGCACTCATTTGATATGGTTGATTTTATTTCGGCAAAACTCCATGAGCGAGTGGGGGAGGAGGACGTCTATTATTTGCAAAATGAGATGGTTAAGGTGAATTTTTGCTAGCTCTATATTTGAGGTACATGTAGTCCTTTCTAGCTTACCACCTTTCCTTAAGGTTTTACCAGAACATCAGGTAGACACTTCATCATTTTCCAAGGTTTTTCATTTGTAGGTTAGATAGAAAACCCTTTAAAACAACTGCAAGTCTCCCAACACTTCTTGTATTGTATGTGAGCGATGAGACAGGTGTCAGGCTGTTGTATTAAAGATTTTGATTACCTGAAAACACTAAATTGTCAAACCAGGGTAAGTGAACTTAGAGCTGCTACACTATATGTGCTGGTAAGATTCTAACTTCTACCTAAAGGTTATTCTGAGAAGAAAACATAAACGTCCTCTTATAAACTGAATCCTAATGATTATCTTAAAACTAATCATATCTTATCTAATTAATCAAATGGAAACAATTCTGAGTTAATCAAATGTATTTATGTTCCTACTCTAAAGAAATCACCCAAGGCTATCTACCATTAACTTAAACATCTAGTCATCAACATATATATCTGAGCCATAAAAGAGAGAACATTTTAAAAACTTCTTATGTAATCTAAATATCAAGCAGTTCTAAATCTAACAAAGGTGAAAATAATAAATGTCCTATTTTACCTTACAAGTACTGGAAGCTTCCTTTAACCAAACCATAAGCTAGCTAGCCTAACAAAACAGAGTAAGTCTAAACTCAAATTATCTTCAAATCATGATCAAACTAGAAATTGGAAAACAAAGCAAATCTAGACTAATCTAGGAGAAAGATCAATTGACACTTGGTTCATTCTTCAAATTCTACAATGGCAAATAACTCATTCCAACATTCAACGATATACAAGATAATATCAAACTGAAAATGAACTAAACGAAAAATGACTAAGCCGGAATTTAGCAGAGTAACTTCAAGTTAAAAACTAACCAGATTCTAGAACTAGAAATAAACTATATTGTGGAAAAGAGACAACGAATTGAACCTGTTGGTGGGCCCAACCAAGAGGTGTAATCACCCTAAAACAAAACCAGAGCTACTCAAATTATTCCATGCATAATTGTTTCATACCTCATGCTCCATAATTCATAAATAAACTCAAATCATTTAACAGAAAATGATATAACGCATAGCAATTGTATTATCATAAATCTCATAACATAATATATCATAACCAACGTTTCTTGAGAGTGGTCCGAGTTTATATAGATCCTTCCCAAAATAGTCTTGAACATAGGTGCATTTAACTAAGTGAATCTTAGATCCGAAAATGACTCATAGTTAGTTAAAACTAATTTCACAGCTTCATGACACGCAGTGTCAAGAAGCGTGAATCATAAAGCATCATAACAAAATAGTTCTATAATTTCGCTCTGAGTCATCTCATTGGGCTATGACTCAATCAATCATATGAATCAGACTGTCATTCCCATCTGGCAATGTCGTGCAAATCTTTGACATCTCCACTAAGTGAAAGCCGATACCTGGTACTGATAAATATGTTTCAAGGAAACAAGTACCTAACTCATGTCACGTTAGTATCAATATTAGTTTAAAGTATCAAAATACATTAAAAATAACTTGAATCATATGAATACCTTGAATAGCTCCATTTAGGGAAAAATGATGTAAAATGTATCAAGGTAAGGCCAGAAGGGAATGATACTGGATATGAAATGGGGGTATATCTGACATGATATAGGCAAAAATATGGTCAAAATTGGAGACTAACATTCCCCCAAGATGAAGTCTTTGCCTGTCCTCAGGCAACAAAAAGTCAAAAACTAAGATTCACCAGAGTGTTGCAGCAGCTGCAACCAACATTTGCAATTTCTCATGTTTCTTTATGTTTCTGATTTCTTTCTTAAGAACCCGATTAATGGTGATGTGCTTCCTAGAAATCTTCTACAATCTCCTATTCTTCTGAAAAAGACCTCTATTTTTTCGTTTTAATCGTTCAATATTTGACGAGAAGTGAGCTTGCCTGAGTTTCATAAGTTCATTTTTTGTTTTGATATGCCGATTCAGTATGGCATATTCATGTAACTTCTCTTTTAACCTATGATTCATGTTTTCCAATCTGACAACCATTGGTCGCAAAGATCTTCTGGAAGAGATTTCATAGTAAGATTCGAATGTCTTACCATGACCTTGTTGTGTTTGAGGTATGGACTCACGAGTGAACTCATCTGGTCTTTGAACAGGGGTGTCGACTGGACTAGATTCATGAGTGAACTCATCATATACTTGAATAGGGGTGTCGACTGGAATGGATTCATGAGTGAACTCATCATATACTTGAACATGGGTATCTACTGGTACTTTAATTGGCTTGTCCTGCTCAATTTATTTGGGCACATTATCTTGCTGATTGACTTTATGGACTTTTCTAATCAATTGAGATAGAGTCCATGTCATCTCAGAAGACTCTGGAGCCTCCTCATAATCATTCATACTTTTCAATCTTTCCTGTAATGGATAACTAGGCACAGAGTTATCCATATTTGAAAGTGTGCATTTACGTTTAGGATTTCTTCTAGGTTTGTCGATTAACTCCTCAAGTTGTTCCACATCAACAATATTTTTAGTAGTCGTAGAAGAAATCGGAGTTTCAACATTTACATCTGTAGGGACAGTGTTTTCCACTTTTTTATGGCTAGTTTCCACACCATCAAAACCATGGACATCAAACGAATGTTCAGTGCCAGGATTATCATCACTGGCCTCAATTGTGCAATATGGTGTATACTCAGGGTCATCCCAGATTTTGGCTAGGGTTTTAACAACCTTTTTCTTAGAAGTCGACTTCTTCTGTGGAGCAATGGACTCAATATATTTATCTTTAGATTTGTCAGAGGCTAGGGTTCTTACAACAAACATATCCCAAGATTCCTTTTTGTGGGATAGCGCAAACTTAACCAAAATTTTGACAAGACCAAAATGAAACAGACTACCTCTAAAATATTTTGCTTTGCGAACCTGTTCTGCCATTTTCTTTATACTCTTCAACAAAAAATAAGGGATGTTCACCAAATGGTTACCTTTGAAATGCAGTAGGAGTCGAGAATGACAGGGAAACACGATTGTGTACTGAACTTCACAGGTGAGGTAGCATTGAAGTATGTATAGCAACTGAGCCCATTTCGGTTCCAACCACGACCTCGATGTGCCTTCTGACCATTGCAATTTCCAATACTGGGGTTGCAAGAGCTGCGTGCACAACTTTTTGTCTATTGGTTGTCCCTTCATCCATTTCTAACCAGTATTGGGTAACTGAATCGCTTGAGAAATGAACTTCTCTATGACTTCAAATTCCAGCTTGCCCACTTTATCTAGTCCACCATGAAAGTGCAGAGCGAATTGAAGTGTAATCGTATCATCATACCTGTCAAATTTATTGAAGAACGACTCCCATCCATCTTTCTGAAAAATGTGTTTGGTGGCTTCATAATCAGGAAGGGCCTCCAAATCTGCATAAGTCTCAAGTTCGTGACGATTCACCACCACGATTCTACTCAATATAACAGGAAGGTTTCAAAGATGAGCGAAGGAATTGGATGAGGGAAATAGAGGAATAGATTATGATCTATGAGATAGGTCGTGAAAGGAATTATGGAAGGACATTTTAAGTGTCGTGAGGATCAGTAGCATGTGAAGGAATGATGATGGTCATACACCTTTTCAAAATATCATTTCATGTGAGTCGTGTCAAATTCAACCATTATAATGCAGTTCATTCTTCATGATACAAAATGTCAAGAGGAGTTGAACTCAGCCTTTTAAGTACAGAGTATAGGAATGATGAAATGTCATGGAGTATCAAGGCAGTCATAGTTCAAGTTATTAATATGTAAATTAATAAATTAAACTAACATGAAACTAAGCTTACCTGAGTTCGATTACCTACTCCCTATTATGCATTATTTCCTTACTGTAGAGATTTTGAAGCCAATTCTGGATCTAGAGAGCGCCAAAGTTGTAACTGGAATCTGTACTGCTGATAACCACTGTGATTGATTGATTCTGTCTGGCACTGACTGGTACTGATGAAATAAACCGAGATCTGCAAAGAAAATTGAACCAATAATATCTTTCTAAGAAAAAGATTTCTTGTTTATGAAGCAAATTATCTGATGTTTATCCCTGAACCTGTCTCCTGTTCATTCCTGAAAGGAATCAATCAAAATTATGTCTTCTACAACAGCTTCAAAGCTTTAACCCATGGTATAATTCTTATTTGTGTGAATAAATGTTCTGGAGTCGAACACAAAAAGAAATCATTGGATTACCGACCATTAATGAATGTCGTTAACCAATGCGAGATGACCCACCATTGATGTCAATGGGCCTCAAGGTACCCATAGTACATCCTAATAGGTACGAATAAAGGTCTTGGTGTCGAGTCACCTGTAGGATCTATCAACCAAGAGACATTGATGTATTCCCATGGTTGTTAGCAAGGAAATCTGTCGTTGAGGCATGCAGATCCCAGGGTACTAAATAGTATCTAATCTCTACTCCAGATAAGGTGTTGATGTCGATGGAGTGAGACTTTTTGGAAGGTGGACCTTAACGTATCCCACATCATCCAACGTGAGTGCAGAAAAAGTAATTTTGCGGGACAGTAATCACTTACTTGTGGATTTTATGAGCCCAAGTTAGTATATGCTCATTGCTTTCTCATCTTTTGAGAGTCTGAGAAAAGGCTAAAAGAAAACTCTAGGGCGGTGTCTTTCCCATCATAATCTATCATGCCTGGTAAAGAATAATCCTATCCCTGATAAATGCCCCTTTCATACTTTAATGAGAAATTCAAAGGGAGCAAACAAGCTCAAATTTATTAATTTCAAAACAAGACAGTATATATTGATAAGAAAAATTCATAAAATAAATTGATCTTACCTTCTTACCTGTTGCGAAAAAGTGATGGAATTCAATTCTGTACTTGCTTTAAAAATCCTGTAAAAATGAAAACAATATGTCAACATATCCAAAAATGTTTTTTTTATATATATTTTTATTTTTTATTTTTTATTTTTTATTATCAATTTTTTTATTTTTTATTAAAATTTTTATTATTTACAAAATCTTGAAACAGAAAAAAATGATCAAGGATTACTAGGAGGAGAAGACTCTTCTCCTACTATCTTTATTTCTGGTTGTTTAGAAATTTCCTGTAGAAAATCATCTCTTGACAAGGGTTTGTTATATACTCTTAATCGATGTCCATTTACTACAAAGGAATTTAAAGAGTCATCTATCGTCTTGATTCTAACAGATCCATTATCAAAAACAGTTTCCACTTCATAAGGTCCCAACCATCTTTTCATAAGTTTTCCTTTGAAAGTTTTATATTTGGAATCAAATAGCAACGCCCAATCCCCTGGTTGAAAATGCTTCTTCTTAATGTATTTATCATGCCATTTGCTACGTTGATTTTGTATGAGGATAGTTCTTTGAAGAGCATCTTTCCTGATTTCTCCCAATTCATTTAATTGCATAACTCTCTGTTTCTGTGCCTCATCCAAATTCAAACCCAATTCTGCTGCTATGCGGAAGGTATGAATCTGAAATTCTATGGGAAGGAGAATTTTCTTTCCATATACCAATTCATAAGGGGTATGACCAATGGTATTTCTCCACATAGTCTGGTATGCCCATAAAGCCTCTAGAAGTCTTTCCACCCAATATTTGTGATGTAAATGTATTGTCTTGGTCAGAATAGCTTCTAGAACTTTATTCGTGGATTCCACTTTCCCATTGGCTTAGAAGTGAATTAAGCACCTTGATCAGTAAGAATCTCTCGTGGAACATTGAAGCGGGTAAAGATATCTTCATAAATAAATTCAACCACTGATTTCTCAGTTGCTTGATATAAGGATTTTGCCTCTACCCACTTGGTCACAAAATCTATACAAACCAAGATGTACTTCTTCTTCCTCGACATTGGGGAAATCAGTCCTACAAAATCAAGTGCCCATTTATTAAATGGTTCAATCACAACCTGCGGTCATAAGGGCATCTCGTCTGCTACGGTAGGTCTTCCCATCCTCTGACAACTATCACAACTTCTTACATATTTTGTTGCATCTTTAAACAGTGTCA
>SNQJ01S0010541.1:67931-138552 GCA_010110895.2 Picea sitchensis
TATATGTCGTTCTCTTATCAAAGAAGTGTCCTCCACATGGCCTATCATGACAGGCTTGAAGGATATCGGGAATCTCATCTTCCCAAACACATCTCCTAATGATCATATCAGGACTTGTATAAAAAATATCACTTCCTACCCAAGAGTAATAAGCACTTTGCTAGATAATTCTTTTCTTTTGTGGTGATGACAAATGAGCTGGCAGTCTCCTTGTAGCTAAATAATTTGTCGTATCTGCAAACCAAGGGGTCTTAACAGCTACTGCAAATAGATGTTCATCAGGGAAATTATCATTCACTGGAATGTCAGTACTATCTTGAGGGATACGAGAGAGAAAATTTGCAACTACATTTTCTTTTCCTGGCCGATCAACTATAGTGATGTTAAATTCTTGAAGTAGCAAAATCCATCATGTGATTCTTCCAGTAGTAACTGGTTTGTTCATCAAAAATCTAATAGCAGAATGGTTGGTATGTACAAAAACCTCATACCTAGTGATGTAATGACGGAATTTGTTAATGGCATGAACTACAGCCAAAAATTCCTTCTCTGTTACAGTGTAGTTCAATTCAGGAGGAGTAAGGTTTTTGCTGGTAAAGTAAATTGCATAGTTTTGTTGGTTTTCTTTTTTTCCAAGCACTCCTCCTAAAGAAATGTTTGAGGCATCAGTTGAAATATGGAAAGGAAGAGACCAATTTTGTCCTCTTAGAATAGGTTCCATGGACAATTTTGCTTTCAAATTTTCAAAAGCATTTTGACAATTGTTATCCCAACAAAATTTTGCATCCTTTGCTAACAGTTTAAACATGGGGTTGGCTATCTTTGTAAAGTTTTCAATGAATCGACGATAATATCCAGCATGTCCCAAAAAACTTCACACGTCTTTTTGGGTTTTTGGAGAGGAAAGCTTAACTATTACTTCAATTTTAGCTGGATCAACTTTAATTCCTTCTGCAGACAAATGATGACCCAACACTATTCCCTCAGTTAATAACATTTTACATTTTTTGTGACTAAGGGATAAATTTGATTCCTGACAACGAATCAAGACTTTCTCAATATTACATATTGCTTCTTCGAAGGTATTACCATAAACAGTAAATTCATCCATGTACACTTCCACACAATCATGAATTAAGTCAGCAAAAATCCTAAGGACTGTTCTTTGAAATGTAGCAGGAGAATTGCATAATCCAAAAGGTAGCACTTTATAAGCATAAGTTCTTCAAGGACACGTGAATTTTGTTTTGTCCTGGTCTTCAGGAGCAATTTGAATTTGATTGTATCCACTAAATCCATCGATAAAGAAAAAGTATATTTTTCCAGCCAAGGTATCCAAAACCTGATCTATAAAAGGCAAGGGAAATTAGTCCTTCAGGGTTTCCTTCTTCAACTCCCTAAAGTCTACACACATTCTCCATTTCCCTATCATTTTCTTAGGTACCACAACAAGGGGTGAAACCCACTTGCTGTCAGAGATTGGATAAATGAATCCCACGTTTAATAATTTCTGTAACTCTTCTTTCACAAAGTCTTTTAGGATTGGATTCATACGCCTCTGTGGTTGTCTTATTGGTGTTATCTCTAGTTGGATATATATGTGATGAATACAGGTGTCAGGATGCACTCCTCTCATATCAGTGTACTCCCATGCAAATGCCCCTGACTGTTCTTTCAAAAGATTTGTTAACTTTTCCTATTGGGTGAGACTTAATTTAGAATTGATGTATAGACATTTGCCTGGGCTAAGTTCTATTGGAATGGTATATGACCCCGGATGCTCATCAATGGTGAAAACCATAGATGGTGAAAACGAGAAAAATGAATCACTTCATTCTTGAAATTCCTCTCTGAAAATTTGATCGTATTGAAAATAGGTTTGTGGAAACTCGACATTTTCTGTCACAGAAATAAATTGGCTTAAAATATCATCCTCTGTTGGTTCTTGTAACGCGTGAAATTCATCAACAAAGAATAAAGGTTCTTCCTCATCATTCTCATGATAGGGACATTTTAGCCACCATAATTCTTCTGTAACTGGTTGAGCAGGTGGAAAAAGAGTAAGCTTATGTGAAGAAATGCAATTTGAGATGAACATATCCCCACCACGACATCCTATGAAAGCATTGGTCGTAGCCAACCAGGGTCTCCCTAAAATGATTGGATGACCTTTCATGGGATCCTTTGAATGAATAATCATGAATTCGACCGGATATTCCCACGAAGCTAATGTAACAAGAATGTCATCAAGGACCCCAACAGGTTTTATAGTTGTTCTATCAGCAAGTTCAAGAACTGTAGGGGTAGGGTGAAAGAATTGACTTAGTTGTAATAGTTCAACTATGTTGATGGTCATTATATTAATGGTTTCACCCAAGTCGACTAAAGTATTAAAAATAGAAACATTGTTGATAGTAACTGATACTATTGGGTTCCCAGGGTTGGCATACTTCACAATCTTAGGAGCTTCAGAAATACAATTCGATGATTGGCCTACTAGGTGTATCGTGGGTGGATCTTTCCGTTTTCGACCTGGTTTCTTAATGCAAAGTTATTTAATGGTTTTGGCGTAGATTGGAACATCTTTGATTGCTTGTAACAATGGAATCTTAACACAGACATTTTTTAGTTCATTCATGATGTCAAACTCAGATTGAGCAATTGGTTTTCAATGAGCAACCTCTCAGGAAAAGTAGGTGTTTGGGGAACTTGAGTTTGTATGTTATGTTGTGATTCAGATACTTTATTCTTTGGAATGATGACATATTTAAAAGATATCATGTTTGATAAATCATCTACAGGTTCTTCTTCATGTTCTTGGATAATTACCTTTGGTGTTGTTCTTGTTACAAGCTGAGTTTTATTTAAAGTTTTCCCAGATCTCAATTGTATCTCTTGTATGGAAATGGGGTTTATGGTGTAAGCTGGGAAGTTTTGAAAACGAACACTATGGAGTGGCAGAGGTGGTCTGTTATTAGGATTTGGAATGGGTTGAGGGGGTAATATGGTGGGATGAAGTGGATTCTGAGGCTGCTAAGGAGTTTGTTGAATAGTGATGCAGGAGCATCATCAACGTCAAGCGAGCATGGGGCAAGCGCAACACATTTTGAGCACATGATAAATTGTTTAAAACTTTTGAAGATTGGATGCGCCAAACTTAAATGTGATAGTTAAGGGGAAGCGTACTTGTATATTGTAAAGGACCTTGAGCGATCCGCTCTCATCCATAGTAGGTAGAAAGCATTTATGTTAGTAGGTAGCTTTGAATTATCTGATTAGATAGTTTTAGGAGTGGAGGGAAAACGGATATAGACACCCTCATGAAGCAGAGAGCTGTGTAGCAGACTCCATGTACAGAAGTTCTGAACTAATACAAAGAAGATGTGATTCAGACTCATGGTGTCCATATACTCTCTGTGTATGCATCTTTGAATGTTATGCTCATGAATTTTTTACTCTTCCTGTCATGCAATTGCTTTTATGCTATGTGTGAATGATTTCTTGTTGAATGTTTGAAATCTGAGAGGAAAGGGTAAATGGAAATGAGTTTCAATTGTTTCTCTGTCTGAGCAAGAGTTCTTATAAGGAGTGCAATCGAATTGTCCACAAGGTGTGCATTGACAAAGGATTCAGAGATTTGTCTCTGGAATTCTCAGACAGGATATCCTTTGTTCTCATTTCTTCTGAAGGGAAAGATTTGACACAGAAGTCGTGCAAGGTGTGCACAGACCAAGCTTAATTCCAGGGTTTGAAACCTGAGAAGCTATTGAAGGACTGTCACTGCAGGGAGTGCGCGGAGTCGAAGGTGTTCAACACTTCAAGTGTTTGGAGGTTGCCGCAAGGAGTGCGTGCAAGGGTATTCTTTAAGGCTTGAAGTCGTAAGAAAGCTCAGGAAGGATAAAGCCTTTGAAACTATTGAAGGTAGTACAAGACGTTGGTGCATTTGAGTGGTTAGAAGGCATCAGAAGTTTATGGCACAAGTGGATAAGTCCGGGGAAGAATCCTTGGTTCACTTCGCAGGAATCGTCAGAGGGAAGGAAACAGATGGTTAGAATTCTCTGTAGAGAATTAGCGAAATCCCGCCAGCCGTCCGATCTGACAAAGGAGTGAGGAGGTTACAACCAGGTTTCCAAGGTGTAAACTCAGGAGATTGTGAACCATCGGATCTTCACATAGATACCCGTCAGTCGTTCGATCTGACAAGAGTTGCATGGGGTTTAAACCCTCTCAAGCTGAGCAAAGGTCCCGAAAGGTATCGGGGTATTGAGGTGTCAGAGTTCGGAATATCGTGAGTCCTGTGGACAAGAGATCGAGTAAATCCACAGCGAAAACCCCGAAACAAGTCAGAACCGTCTATCTGTTGGGACAGGTGGCAGGAATTGAGAGCCATCGGCATCTCGGAAGTCTAGAGACCAAGAGTCCAAGACATTTTGAGTCTTGAAACAATGAAAGGATCACAGCCATGGATATCAGGAAGGACACATGTCACATGATCATCCAAATCAGAGATTTGACCATCGGGGTTCATATAAGTGAGCAGTTTGATTTTGCATTTGGTGAAGACCAAGGTTTGATCTGAACCGTCCATCTTTGAGGACGCATGGAAACAATCTCGACTTCCGGGGAAAGTCCCGAAAAGGATGTCATATCGGGAAATCAGAATTCGAGAGATCGGGAGAATCGAGGACAATTGCATTTCGGCATTTGAAACCCCGAAGTCCCGAGGGAGATCTGGAGCCATTGGTTTAGTAGATGATCATGGTCGTTGATCGTGTCTACGTCAAGAAGGGGTTCCTAGTTGATGTCATATCAGGATTCGGAGGATCGGGGATCCTGAGGACAAGAGATCCCATACACTTCAACATTCGAAACCTCGAAATCCCGAAAGGTGATAGGACTGTGGTCATATAATGGGAGGTCAGATTGACCCAAAATTCTAGCCCAGGGGACTAGCGGAAGTTGAAGCACTTCGGGATATCGGAGATCAGGAAATCGGGAAACAAAAGGGTTGTGACATAGGGATTTCGAAACCTCGAAACCTGATTTTCCATATTTCTGTCAAGAAGAGAACAACGATCGACTTAGAGGCTGCGAGGAGCAAAAAAGACCTGTGGAACAATTTTATTAGAGATTCTGAGGAGGGATCAAAGAGCCGCTTCGGCTCGAAGGTGGAATTAGAACGATCCTTAGAGACCGGGAGGTCAGCACAGAGGCCTTTGCCGAGGCAGAAGGTGCATCTACATCAGGTTTGGTATCAGAGCACAGAAAGGATTCTTTGCTTTCTGTAGTAAGGAAAAGGAAATTTTCACCATGCTGCCTAGAATAAGAGACATGCAAACACCCGATCCGCCAGAGGAAAGAGAAATACCAACAAGAAGAGGTAGGCAGATGCCTGACCCAGCCGTGGCAAGAGAGATGCGTGATTTACGCGCCAGACTTGAAGACATGGAGACAGCACAGAGACACACAGTTGGTATTGGGGATCTTAGTGATTCCAAAAGTGAAAATGAAGTTGAACATGAAGAAGAAGAAGTTCCAGCAGAAGATGCAGCAAATGAATGCTTGATTAGAGCTGTTGCAAGAATGGGTGCAAGAGCGAAAATGGGCATCCCAGTTTATGAAGGAAACCTGGATGTTGAAGAGCTTCTAGACTGGATTAGAGCTCTGGATACTTATTTCGACTATGAAGATGTCGAGGAAGACAAGAAGGTTAAACATGTTGTCACAAGGTTGAAAGGACATGCAGCATTGTGGTGGGATGAACTATAACCTGACAGACGTTGCAGAGGCAAGCAGAAAATCAGGAGTTGGGATAGGATGATTGCAAAGATGAAGGAAAAATTCATTCCCAGGGATTACCAGATTACTCTATTCAGGAGAATGTAGAACCTGAGATAGAAGATGATGACAATAAAAGAATACACTGAAGAATTCTACAGGCTAAACATCAGGGCAGGTCATCGTGAAAGTGATGATGAAAAGGTTGCTAGGTACATGAATGTCCTGAGGTATGACATTCAGGATGAGATGAGCATGGTAACCATCTGAATGGTGGAAGATGCTTATTAGATGGCTCTAAAAGATGAAGAGAAGCTGAGCCGAAAGAAGGGTCAAAGAGGCTGAGGCAAAAGTCAGCCCAAAGGCAAATCAATTGCCCAGGGTAAATATCAGAAACCCAAGGAGGACTGGAAGAAACCTCAAATTTGAACTGAGAGAGGTGGAAGCTCACATCGAGGACAATATGTTGAATAGAGAGGACAACATACTGAGTAGAGAGGAGATTATGCTGATAATAATACTTTTCCTCGTACTAGAGGCAGAGGAAGAGGAAGAGGTGGAGTGATAAAATGCTTCACGTGTGGAAAGAGTGGACACAAATCTTATGAATTTCCAGATAAAAAGAAAGAGGGTGGAGAGACTCACATCGCCAAAGCACAAAGGCGAGATGTTGAGGCAGAGGATGCTGAAGGCAGAAGATCGCTGATGATGCAAAAAGTTCTCTTAACACCAGAGAAGGAGGTGGAGAGCTCAACCCAAAGAAATAGACTTTTTCAGACTGCTTGCAAAACCAAGGATAGGGTATGCAAGGTCATTGTGGATAGTGGTAGCACAAATAATCTCGTTTCGACAGAGATGGTAGAAAAGTTGGAGCTGGAGACAAGTGAACATCTGAGTCCATATAGAGTTTCATGGCTACAAAAGGGACATCAGGTAAATGTCACTAAACAATGTTTAGTTGAATTTAAGATAGGAGGATATAATGATAAGATACTCTGTGATGTTATTCCTATGGATGTTTGTCATCTATTGTTGGGTAGACCGTGGCAATATGAAAGAAATGTGATTCATGATGGGAGGATGAACACATACACCCTAGAAAAGAATGGGAGAACTCATATGTTGCTTCTAGTCAAAGATAAGGAAGTGAAATCTTAAGTAAGTAACACTGTACTTCTCATGAGTGGGAAGGAACTCCTTACCGAGGTCAAGAAGAAGGAGGAACCACAATTCATTGTGGTTAGGAAACCGAGAATTATTTTGACTAGCACAAGAGTGGACGATTTACCAGAAGAGGTTCAGGAACTATTGGAAGAGTTCACTGACATAATAGTGGACGAACTACCTCATTCGTTACCACCAATCAGAAGTGTGAGTCACCATATTGATCTCATACCTGGAGCCAATTTTCCAAATAAAGCAGCATACAGACTAACGCCGCAAGAGAATGAAGAGGTAAAAACACAAGTCCAGGAATTGTTGGACAAAGGGCTGGTTAGAGAAAGCTTGAGCCCATGTGTTGTTCCGACAATACTCAGTCCAAAGAAAGATGGAGGCTGGAGAATGTGTATTGATTCAAGAGACATTAAAAATGTAACCATAAGGTATAGATTTCCATTGCCAAGGATGGATGATTTGATGGATTGCTTAAGTGGGGCAAAATATTTTTCGAAGATTGATTTGAAAAGTGGTTATCACCAGATTCGTATGAGGGAAGGTGATGAATGGAAGACAACATTCAAGACTAACGAAGGGTTGTATGAATGGCTTGTTATGTCATTTGGCTTAACAAATGCGCCAAGTACCTTTATGAGGTTGATGAACGAAGTCCTGAAAGAATTCATCAGGAAATTTGTCATTGTGTATCTGGATGACATACTGATTTTTAGTAAAACAAAGGTAGAGCATATGAAACACTTAGCTACAGTAATGAAGAGATTACAGCAAGAGAAGATGTTGATAAACATGAAGAAATCCTCATTCATGAACAAATAACTCATCTATTTGGGCTTTGTTATTTCTGCAAACAAATTAAGGATGGATCCAGATAAGGTGGAAGTGATCAAGAATTGGCCATCACCGAAGAACATATTTGAGGTGAGAAGTTTTCACAGATTAGCTAGTTTCTACCGGAAGTTCATCAGGAATTTTAGTGGAATTAGTGCACTGATGATGGACACAGTGAAGAAAAGACACAAATATTTTCACTGGACAGAAGAGGCTGAGAAGAGTTTTAATCTGTTGAAGAGGAAGATTACAGAACAACCAATCTTGGTGTTGCCGGATTTCCAAAAGACATTTCAAGTGAAATGTGATGCAAGTGGATTTGCCATAGGGGCAGTCCTGAGTCAAGACGATAGGCCGATAGCATACTTCAGCGAGAAGTTGAACGAAGCAAAGGTGAAGTGCTCCACATATGACAAGGAGTTCTATGTTATCATCCAGGCATTGAAGAAATGGAGGCATTACTTGATTCCCAAAGAGTTTGTCTTGTACAGTGACAATCATGCACTGCAGTTTGTGACTCAACAGGAAAAGTTGAATCAGAGACATGTTAAATGGGTTGAATATATGCAGAATTTCACTTTTGTGATTAAACATATTTCTGGTACTGCTAACAAAGTTGTTGATGCTTTGAGAAGGAAATGTTTGCTGTTGCAGGAGTTCAGAGTTAAAACACTGGGTTTTGATGACCTCAGGGACATGTACAGAGATGATCCAGATTTTAAAGAGGTGTATGAAGCAACTGAGAATCCAATTCTCAGAGACAGAAACTAATGGATAGAATACATGATCCAGGAAGGATTACTATTTAAAGGTAATCAACTTTGTATTCCAAAATTCTCCATGAGGGAGAACCTGCTGAAGGAGAAACACAATGGAGGATTACCAGGACACTTTGGTCACGAAAAAATGTTCGCAAAGTTGAATGAGTCATATTTTTGGCCAGGAATGCGAGCCGACGTCAAAATATTTGTAGATAAATGCAGAATTTGTCAGCATTCGAAAGGAAAGAGACAGAATGCAAGATTTTATCAACCATTGCCCATACCTGAGAGGCCGTGGGATGCAATCAGCATGGATTTTATATTGGGTTTGCCAAGAACACAAAGAGGATTTGACTCAATATTTGTGGTGGTGGATAGATTTTCCAGGATGGCACACTTCATTCCATGTCAGAAAACCAGTGACGCAACTCACATTGCGAATCTGTTTTTCAAAGAAGTCATTCGACTTCACGGCTTACCAAGGAGTATAGTTTCGGATCGAGACACTAAGTTTGTGGGACACTTCTGGAGGACCTTATGGAAGAAGCTGGGAACTAACTTTTCGTTCAGTTCATCTTATCATCCTCATATGGATGGACAGACAGAAGTCATAAACAGGAGTCTGGGAGACTTGTTGAGGAGCCTGGTGACAGAACACCACCGTCAGTGGGACAACATATTACCACAGGCGGAGTTTTCTTATAATGATTTAATCAATCGAAGTACAGGGAAGAGTTCGTTTCAGATTGTCTATGGCATGCAGCTGAGGGGAATTTCTGAATTGAGAGATTCAGAACAGAATGCGACTAGGATTTCTAGTGCAAAATATTTTGTAGAAGCGATGAAGAAACTTCACAGCCAGGTGAAGGAGCATTTACAGAATTCAAGCCAGGAGTATAAGCGAAGAGCAGATCAACATAGGAGACAACTTCAATTTGAAGTGGGTGATTTGATTCTGGCACATATGAGAAAGGAAAGGTTCCCAAAGGGAACATATAATAAACTGAAGATGAAGAAAATCGGACCATGTAGGGTCTTGAAGAAATTTGGGGTGAATGCTTACGAGATTGAATTACCCGATGGGATCGAAATTTCTCCGATATTCAATATCTCAGATTTGTACCCATATAAAGACAAGGAAGCAGGAACAAATGATGAACAGTCAGATGTTCAATGGCAAAAACAGATGCCAGTTGTAGAGAAGCCACAGATGGAAAGAATACTAGACAAAAGAATTAGCAAGAAGACCAGAAGAAAGAAATACTTTGAATACTTGGTCAAGTGGAAGGGACATCTAGTTGAAGATGCCAACTGGGAGAATGAAGCAGAGATTCAGAAGCATGGACAGACCATGTGAGAGCTCATGGATAGGAGCCCATGAAAATTTTTAAGCGATGGAGTATGATGCAGGAGCATCGTCAACGTCAAGCGAGCGTGGGGCAAGTGCAACACATTTTGAGCACATGATAAATTGTTTAAAACTTTTGAAGATTGGATGAGCCAAACTTAAATGTGATAGTTAAGGGGAAGCATACTTATATATTGTAAAGGACCTTGAGCGATCCGCTCTCGTCCATAGTAGGTAGAAAGCATTTATGTTAGTAGGTAGCTTTGAATTCTCTGATTAGATAGTTTTATGAGTGGAGGGAAAATGAATATAGACACCCTCATTGTGTGTTGTAACATTATTAGCATGAAGGAGAGAGCATAGACGAAAAGTAGAGAGCTGTGTAGCAGACTCCATGTACAGAAGTTGTGATTCAGACTCATGGTGTCCATATACTCTCTGTGTATGCATCTTTGAATGTTATGCTCATGAATGTTTTACTCTTCCTGTCATGCAATTTCTTTTATGCTATGTGTGAATGATTTCTTGTTGAATGTTTGAAATCTGAGAGGAAAGGGTAAATGGAAATGAGTTTCAATTGTTTCTCTGTCTGAGCAAGAGTTCCTGCAAGGAGTGCAGTCGAATTGTCTGCAAGGTGTGCGTTGAAAAAGGATTCAGAGATTTGTCTCTGGAATTCTCAGACACGATAGCCTTTGTTCTCATTTCTTCTGAAGGGAAAGATTTGACACAGAAGTCTTGCAAGGTGTGCACAGACCAAGCTTAATTCCAGGGTTTGAAACCTGAGAAGCTATTGAAGGACTTTCGCTGCAGGGAGTGCGCAGAGTCAAAGGTGTTCAACACTTAAAGTGTTTGGAGGTTTCCGCAAGGAGTGCGTGCAAGGGTCTTCTTTAAGGCTTGAAGTCGTAAGAAATCTCAGGAAGGATAAAGCCTTCGAAACTATTGAAGGCAGTACAAGAAGTTGGTGCATTTGAGTGGTTAGAAGGCATCGGAAGTTTGTGGCACAAGTGGATAAGCCCGGGGAAGAATCCTTGGTTCACTTCGTAGGAATCATCAGAGGGAAGGAAACAGACGGTCAAAATTCTCTGTAGAGAATTAGCGAAATCCCGCCAGCCGTCCAATATGACAAAGGAGCGAGGAGGTTACAACCAGGTTTCCAAGGTGTAAACTCAGGAGATTGTGAACCGTCAGATCTTCACATAGATACCCGTCAGCCATCCGATCTGAAAGGAGTTGCACGGGGTTTAAACCCTCTCAAGCCGAGCGAAGGTCCCGAAAGGTATCAGGGTATTGAGGTGTCAGAGTTCGGAATATCGGGAGTCCTGTGGAAAAGAGATCGGGTAAATCCACAAAGAAAACCCCGAAACAAGTCAGAACCGTCTATCTGTTGGGACAGGTGGCAGGAATCGAGAGCCATCGGCATCTCGGAAGTCTAGAGACCAAGAGTCCGAGACCTTTTGAGTCCCGAAATAGCGAAAGGATCACAACCGTGGATCTCAGGAAGGACACTTGTCGCGTGATCATCCAAATCGGAGATTCGGCCATCGGGGTTCATATAAGTGAGCAATTTGATTTTTCATTTGGCGAAGACCGAGGTTTGATTTGAACCGTCCATCTTTGAGGATGCGTGGAAACAATCTCGACTTCCGGTGAAAGTCTCGAAAAGGAAGTCATATCGGGAAATCAGAATTCAAGAGATCAGGAGAATCAAGGACAATTGCATTTCGGCATTTGAAACCCCGAAGTCTCGAGGGAGAACTGGAGCTGTTGGTTTAGTAGATGATCACGGTCATTGATCGTGTCTATGTCAAGAAGGGGTTCCTAGTTGACGTCATATTGGGATTCGGAGGATCGGGGATCCTGAGGACAAGAGATCCCATACACTTCAACATTCGAAACCCCGAAATCCCGAAATGTGATAGGACTGCGGTCATATAATGGGAGGTCGTATGGACCCAAAAGTCTAGCCCAGGGGACTAGTGGAAGTTGAAGCACTTCGGGATATCAGAGATCGGGAAATCGGGAAATAAAAGGGTTGTGACATCGGGATTTCGAAACCCCAAAACTCAATTTTCCATTTTTCTGTCGAGAAGAGAACAACGATCGGCTTAGAGGCTGCGAGGAGCAGAAAAGACCTGTGGAGCAATTTTAT
Organism: Picea sitchensis; assembly: GCA_010110895.2. NCBI lineage: Eukaryota > Viridiplantae > Streptophyta > Pinopsida > Pinales > Pinaceae > Picea > Picea sitchensis. The sequence continues at coordinate 79,975 of SNQJ01S0010541.1, forward strand.
TAGAGATTCCAAGGAGTGATCAAAGAGCCGCTTCAGCTCGAAGGTGGAATTAGAACGATCCTTAAAGACTGGGAGGTCATCGCAGAGGCCTTTGCCAAGGCAGAGGGTGCGTCTGCGTCAAATAGGTGGTAAAGGAGGTGGAGTAAATCCCAGCAATAGATGATGCATGCTTGGAGGGTATTGAGTACATGGATTCAGGGGAATTGGTACTGCATGTTGTTGTTGGTTATTTCCATAATTATGTTCTCTCCATCCCTGATACCAAGGTTGAGCAGGGACATTTTGCGGAGGCCAATTTGGCCAGTTCCATGGATGTTGTTGTTGTTGAGAGAAGGGTGGATAATAGCCAGAAGGTTGTGGGGATGGTTCTTGATACATATTCGAGTTCCTAGGTTTCCAAGGCCTCTTAGGTGCAGATGGAGTCCCTGGAGCTTCCCCTCCCTTGAATATAGCTTGCAATCCTGGTAAGGATGGACAATCTTCTGTTTTATGATTTTCAGTACAAATTGCACATACAGAAACATTGTCCAAAGGACATTCTCGTAAAGGATGCCTTTTTCTGCATTTTGGGCAGAATATGCTTAATACAGGGTTTTCCTCTTCCTGCTTTTTCTTAATCTTCAGAGTGTCTAACTGAGAGCTGATCGTTCCTAAAATTTTTGTTTTAAAATTTTCCAAAAGGTTTCCTAGTTCAATTCTAGTAACTCCACCAGATGTGGATACTTTGGTGTTTTTGTTGACAGGTTCTCTCACACTTTTTTCCGTTTTCCCCCTACTTCTTGAGTAAGTTCTACATAGTTCACTGAGTGCTTCAAAGTCTTTCTGATAAATGTCTCCTAAAGCCATTAAGTTGAGAGTGTCAATGTATTCATCTGAAACCCCTTTTAAGAAAAGAGTCTTGATTGCTTAATCTTGAAGATCATTATATTTGGATTTTTGAAGAGTATATGTAAACCTTTCTAAGAAATCTTCAAGGCTCTCTTCATCTTGTTGTTGCATTTTAAAAATATCATTTCTAGAATCCTTGGGTCTACAATAGTCTTGGTACTTCTTTAAAAATTTTGTCTTCATATCTTCCCAAGATCTAATGTTGTACTCTCCTAAACTCATGAACCAATGTAATGCAAAATCTTTTAGGGTAGCAGGAAAAAACTTCATCTTATGTGCATCCTGGAGATACTTATAACTCCTGCACATGATATCAAACTCAAAAATAAAGACATCTGGGTCTTCACTACTTTTCCCATAAAAGGTTGGTAGTGCCGAAGGTGGGATATTTTTCATATTGACATTTTGGACCAAATCCAAAATTTGAAACCCAAAGGTGGTTTCTAGTCTTAGCTCAGTCTCTACTTGTTCTTCTTCTTCATTTTCAACATGAATTTCTCCTCTCTCTCTTCTATCCAATTCTCTCCCTCTTTATACCATGTTAAAAGGATTACCAAAATTTGTATATGCAATCTGATCTTTCTTTGGTGAGGGTGTGAAATCCCACCTCTCTGGATTCTTTTTGACAGAATTACTATCTCCTATTGGTTCTTTTGAGGATCCTATTACCTTTGATTCAACAGTTGTAGTTGTTATTTGTGAAACTATAGTGTGAAGGTTCCTGAAAATAGCTTGCACTTCTTCTGGATTAACTATGTCAACCGAGTTTGGATCACCAGGAATTTGAATTTGTTGGTATGTGGTGTTTCCTAGTTCTATGTTTTTCTCTATGGTTTCCTCAGCCAAAATTCCAGTCTCAGTTTCTATTGCTTTTTGGGTGGAGATTTCTTCTTTTTTTTGTTTTGAGTTTCCCCTAAATCTACCTCTATGATCTCTATTTCTCATGAAAACATACTAGATAAAAAAAAAAAAACTAAGATTGGGTTTCAGAGGAACCTGTGATAACAAATGTGTCGGTTCTCACCCTTCGTCTCATAGCTCCTCTTTCGTCAACCTGCTAAACATACCACACCAAACCAAATACATTTAATAAAATAACCAAATCAATTATCTAACTTACCTTCTAAACATCTCCCCGGCAACGACGCCAAAAATGTCAGGCTGTTGTATTAAATTGTCAAACCAGTGTAAGTGACCTTAGAGCTGCTACACTATATGTGCTGGTAAGATTTTGACTTCTACCTAAAGGTTATTTTGAGAAGAATACATAAACTTACTCTTATAAACTGAATCCTACTGATTATCTTAAAACTAATCATATCTTATCTAATTAATCAAATGGAAACAATTATGAGTTAATCAAATGTATTTCTGTTCCTACTCTAAAGAAAACACCCAAGGCTATCTACCATTAACTTAAACATCTAGTCATCAACATATCTATCAGAGCCATAAAAGAGAGAACATTTTAAAAACTTCTTATTTAATCTAAATATCAAGTAGTTCTAAATCTAACAAAGGTGAAACTAATAAATGTCCTATTTTACCAGACAAGTAGTGGAATCTTCCTTTAACCAGACCATAAGCTAGCTACCCTAACAAAACAGAGTAAGTCTAAACTCAAATTATCTTCAAATCATGATCAAACTAGAAACTGGAAAACATAGCAAATCTAGACTAATCTAGGAGAAAGATCAATCAGCACTTGGTTCATTCTTCAAATTCTACAATGGCAAATAAATCATTCCAACATTCAACGATCTACAAGATAATATCAAACTGAGAATGAACTAAATGAAAAATGACTAAGCCAGAATTTAGCAAAGTAACTTCAAGTTAAAAACTAACCAGATTCTAGAACTAGAAATAAACTAACTATAATGTGGAAAAGAGACAACGAATTGAACCTGTTGGTGGGCCCAACCAAGAGGTGCAATCGCCCTAAAACGAAACCAGAGCTACTCAAATTATTCCATGCATAACTGTTTCATACCTCACGCTCCATAATTCGTAAATAAACTCAAATCATTTAACAGAAAATGATATAACACATAGCAATTGTATTATCAGAAATCGCATAACATAATATATCATAACCAACATTTCTTGAGAAAAATCTGAGTTTATATAGATCCTTCCCAAAATAGTCTTGAACATAGGTTCATTTAAATAAGCGAATCTTAATTCTGAAAATGACTCATAGTTAGTTAAAACTAATTTCACAGCTTCATGACACGCAGTGTCAAGAAGCGTGAATCATAAAGCATCATAACAAAACAGTTCTATAATTTCGCTCTGATTCATCTCATTGAGCTATGACTCGATCAATCATATGAATCAAACTGTCATTCCCATCTGGCAATGTCGTGCAAATATTTGACATCTCCACTAAGTGCAAGCCGGTACCTGGTATTGATAAATTTGTTTCAAGGAAACAAGTACCTAACTCATGTCACGTTAGTATCAATATTAGTTTAAAGTATCAAAATACATTAAAAATAACTTGAATCATATGAATACCTTGAATAGCTCCATTTAGGGAAAAATGATGTAAAATGTATCATGGTAAGGCCAGAAGGGAATGATACTGGACATGAAATGGGGGTATATATGACATGATATAGGCAAAAATATGGTCAAAATTGGAGACTAACAACAAGAACAAAGTTCATCATATTGTATGAATTGAGGTCAACCATTGTCTTTCTAAACACAACATTTGAAAGTGCAGAAGTACTATAGCAAGAAACAAAAACAAAAATGCATTCTGCAATTAGCCTTCCTAAAAACAAAACATCATGAAAACACAGACACACATTTTTTTTTAATGAAAATATTGTTTTAGGGCTTGGCCATTCACTAGGAGGACGTCAGGTCCCCCCCTCAGATTCTGCAACCAATGTCTTCCTACCCCAATTTTCTTAGTTACTTGAAAAGGTCTAAGCCATAAATTCTTAAACTTCGAATGTTTTCCCTTCGACTCATTTGCTCTATCCCATTTTAGGACTAGATCTCCTACTTCAAAATTATTCTCTTTGGCCTTATACTTATCAAACCACCTTTTAACTATCTGTTGATGAGATATGAACTTTTATTTTCCCTTCTCCCTCTCTTCTTCGAGCATGAGGAGGGTATAAATTCTTTGTTGTATAACTAATGAGGGTTTTCCTCTAGAATCTTGAGAAAGATGAAGAGATGGAACATACAACCCATTCGGGAGAATGGCTTCTGTCTGTATACCAGAAAGTATGGGGAATTTCCTATATCTTCCTTGGGTGTTACTCTATCATCCCATAAGGTTTTATGAAGTGAATTGTGCTAGTTCCTATGGTGGTCTGCAATTTTTTTCCTTAATATCCTCACTAGGTTCTTATTGGTTGATTTTGCCACTCCATTCCCCTGTGGATAATAGTTTGCAGAGTATCTGATTATGATTTCTTTGTCAAGAGAAAACTTTGTTAATAGGGTGGAAGAAAAGTAAGTTACATTATCAAAGACAATGACGGAAGGCATCCCAAACCTTGTGATAAATTGGTGCTCTATGAATTGGATCATCGCCTTTTCATTCACATGAGTGAGAGGGATGGGCTCTACCCATTTTGTGAAATAGTTTGTGGCAGTCAGTATGTATTTATGTTGTTTTGAGGAAATCGATTTAATTTATCATATGATATCTAACCCCCACTGCTCGAATGGTCTGGTAATGGCCACATGTTGGAGTGGGATAGCTGCTCTATTTTCCCTCTCTGCGCTAATTTGGCAGGTTTTAAAATTTATAGCGTATGTGTGAGCGTCTCTGAACAGAGTAGGCCAATAATAGCCAGCTCTCAGTATTTTGTGAGAAGTAGTGTTTCCTATGAACTTTCCACCTGTAGGAAAATCATGTATCTCCTTCAGAACCTTGTCTGTATATTCACGTTCAAGACATCTTAAAAGTACCCCATCATAATTAACACGAAAGAGAACTGAATTTATGAGGTGATATTTGTTGATTTTAACCTGAGGGCTCTCTTTCCCTAGGATTTAGGTTTTCTAGGCAAGTCCCATGATGCAAGAGATAAGTCATGTTCTTGTACCAAGACTCTTTCCCTAGGGATACGTATGAAGCTTCACCACACCATAATGCCAATTCATTCTCCCATCAGGGGTCTTCATTTACTTGGTCATGGGCTTTAGCTTCCATTTTTCATAACCCTTGTCCCTTAACCAGTTTAGCACGTTTTATATCTAGATCAAATTCTTGGACTACTGCCATCCAGTTTTCTCTTCTTTCCCCCATCTCATGTTGAGTGAATAGGGATCAGACTTCAGGGTGAGACACGATTACTTTGGTGTGGTTCTTCAGGATGTAAGATCTGAAGTGTTTCACTACCTTGTATACTTCATAAGCATGCTTGTCTTTAGCAGGGTAATTTAGTTCAACCCCCTGGAGATTAGTGCACATGGATGATATTGGGGCCTCATTGTTTTCATCATCCTTTTGATTCAATATTGCAACTAACGATTGGTCGAAGGTGAAAGTATAGAGGAAGAAATCTTTGTTGAAATCAAGACTTCACAACACTGGGGCTTGATATATCGTAGTCTTAATATTGTTGAAATACATTTTTCATTCATCATCCCACTTAAATTCAACATCTTTACGAATCATTTTTTTTTTTGTAAGGGTTTAATCGTTTAAGCGAAATCGGGGGTGAATTTTCTCACGAAAATGATTTTCCCAAATAAATATTGCATAGCCTTGTTGTTGTGGGGTAACACTCGTTGATCTATAGCCTTAATCCATTATGGGTCTATGTGAATCCCTACTTGAGATATAATATGACCTAGCAGTTTACCTTCCTCGACACCAAAAATAGTTTTCTTAGGGTTTAAGGATATACCGTATTTCCTACACCTTTCGAAAATCTAGGTTAAGTGTGGGATGTGATATTATTTGTTCTTTGAATACACAGTCACATCGTCCAAATAGACTACTACACACTCGTTGATTAGTCCCTGAAACACTACATCCATGGACCTTTGGAAGGTCGCCCCTACATTGATTAACCCAAAGGGCATTCATTTATAAGTGAAGGTTCCCCACTTGGTTCGAAAGGTAGTCTTCAAATGGTCTTCTTATCAAACTAGAACTTGGTTGTAACCTGAAAAACCATTAAGCAGGGAGAAAATCTTAGAGAAAGACATGGTCTGCGAGAGTTTCTCCATTGGTGGGACTGGGTAGTTGTCCTTTTCTGAAGCTTTGTTGAGGTTTATGAAATCTATACATAGGCATATCTCCCCAGAATTTTTCCTCATATGAACCAAATTTTCTACCCATGCAGAGTGTTTAACCTGGAATATAATCTTAGCATCTAGTAATTTTTTTAACTCCTGACACATGAGAGGCTCCAGGGATGGGTGGTACTTTCGGAGCTTCTGTTGGAAGGGTTTCACTTGAGGCTTTAACGAGATAGTGTGTTGAATGATACGAGTATCATAAGTTTTCAAATCTTGGTAGGACAATGCAAAAACATCTTAATATTGTCTGAAAAATTTGAGATAGGCCTTCCTTTCCTCTTTAGACATTGTCTTGCTGAGATTTATATTCTTGGGGCTTTCTAGGGTTCCTAAATTTATAATTTCGTGCATGGGATAGGAACTTCCCGTCTTTGCGTTCTTTGACCCTTTAAATCTTTCCCTTAGGTCGAAAAGGTTTTCTAAATTGGCTACTCCCTTCGATATCCTGTGAGACCTTGGTTTGTCAGTTGGTTGACCTGTATAAGGATCGATTTCTGCTAATTTCTCCTGGAATACTTCATTGTCAATATCCAAGTCTTTAAAATTATCATGATTGGTAAAATAGTTTATGATCTGTTCATCTCCTTCAAAGACCTTCCAATTAGAAATATTATAGGGAACCGATGGTTTGTAGAGTAGATCCATAGTGAATCAGGAGGCCTCATAGTCTTCTAGAGGTGATAGCCTTGAGGCAGCGGTGGCCAGAGAATCAACAAGAGTGTTCCTGTTCTGGGGGTCATTGTAATGTTGAAGGCTTCAAAATTTTCTATTAGTCTATGCACTTCCTATTGGTAATTCCTCGGGTGGGGAGAGTTGCAATGTATAGTGTTCCTTACTTGTCTAACGATGATTTCAAAATCTTAAAAAAATTTCGATTATTTAACGTTTAAGTCTATGGCTTTCATCATCCCTTGTACTAGAGCTTCATACTCGACGGTGTTGTTTGTGCATTCAAATTATAGTCTACAGGACAGAAAAATTCATTTACCTTTTGGGTCAATGAGGATGCACCCTACCCCTGACCCTTCTTGTGATTTAGATCCATCGAAGTAGAAGGTCCACATTTGTGAGCGACAATCATCAACCTCCTTTTTTATACCACTTTCCTTCTTTCCTCCTATATGTTCCATGATTTCTAACATCGGTTCTTGACAGAAAAGGGTGTCCCTTGCCATCATTAGAAAATTTTCTTGAAAACTTATTTCAGAGTTTTGAGAAAGAGGGATATCAGATGAGAGGGGGTAGAAATTCCTAAAATCAGAATCACAGGAATAATTTCCTAGCATGGGAAAATATGTCGATGAGGGCTTGTTAAAGGTTTCCAAGTCGGTGACCGTGTGTTTTAGATATCTTTCCCTATCAATTATGATCATATTCATGTGTCCCTTTAATGGCAACCAAAGGTGAGCCTAGTCTATACTAAAGTATCCATTTAACTTCTCATACCAATATCGACTCAGTAGCAATCAATAGTCTTTTGGGATATCTACTACAATGATGTCAATTACTTGAACAAATTTAGTCTGTGTCACTATTCTGATCATTACATCTTTGAGCTCTCTCATAACCTTCACCTGGGTTCTGTCCGGTTGTGTTACATGTTTATCACTTTTGAGAGGGACTTCATTTAATTTTTTTCAAATGGACGATGGCATAACATTGTAGGATGCTCCTGGGTCAACCAAACAATTATGGAGGTTTATGTTGAAGACTTCAAATGTCAAAAGGAATGGTGGGACAAAATGTTTCCCCTTCTTATCTTTAGAGCAAACATTCACAGTTGGTTTATTTCTTAGATCTGTGGGAGTTTTATTTTCTCCCTGGTCAATGCTTGTTGTAGGATTTTCTATTGATTTCAATGCTTATAACAAAAAGTCCTTTTGCTGAGGGATTTTACACATGTCCATGACCGATATATTTGCCTTCAAATTTTTCAAGTCTTCTACTATGTTGTAGTCTAGCTTGGGAGATTCTCGTGTATGGATGTTTATAGGATTTCTTCGTGGAACAAAAGGTGCTTTCGGGTGATTGGGAGTTGGATTTCCCCTCTAATTTTGGGCCGTAGTAATTTCATTTGAGACAGGTTGACCCCTACTTTGTGTTTGCATAGCCAAGACTTCTACGGGTGGTTCTTGAACCCTAAATAGGTCATTGGAAGGCATTGGTAGGTCAGGGTCCCATATCAACATGGTTGTTTCTTTTGGTGGATCAACTTCTTCCTTATCAACAATATTCATAACTGAGTTTCTTTATTGTTCGGTTAGGGAAACCTCATCTAGAAACCAGTTTTCCATCAAATTCATGGCATGCACACATTGTGGGCAGTCTCTTTCAGAGTGTTTCTCTTGGTTATAGGTATAGAAAGAGTTAGATGCTACATTTCCTAGATCGATGTTTAAGTTGGTTGGGGGGGGGGGTTCAATTTCTTTGAAAGGTGGATTTCTTTTAGAAAGGGGTTTATAGGGCCTCTGGCCTTGGTTTCCTTCCCCCGCACTTCTCTTCATGTCTATGATTTCGATCGACAACTTCTTAACCATGTGTTGTAGGTCTTATATGTCTCCACTTCCCTTTTTGGGACCTTGTTCTGTTTGTTTCCCTGTTCTAGTCAACAAGAGTCCTCTCCTGGGAGGAGGTTGAACTTCCTTCTTAACTAATGAGAGCCAGCCTTATTTACATCCCTTCATTTGGAATTCTATTGTTTTGGCTTCTTCAAAATGCTCAGCTAAGGTTTCTTTGGTATCCCTCTTCACAAACATGGAAATAGAAGCTGGGAGAGCATTAGAATATACTTCGATTTGCAGCTCTTGAGTGGGTTTAGCTTCGGGTTGAAATTTTTTTAAGACAGTGGTGAACAGTTGATTAAAATATTTAACTTTCTCCTTTGAACTCATGGTGGCGAAAAACAACTCGGCCATCAAAGATCCCATAGTGGTTTCTTCTACAAATTTATCTAGAAAATCCTTTTGAAACTTCATCCAACTGGTTATGGATCCTACCGATAAGTTAAAATACCATGTGGAGGTAGAATTCTCAAAAGTATAGGGGAAAATCCTGCATACTATGTCTTCATGTTGAACATTCATTAGTCTGATAGCTAGTATGAATTGTTTGATATGGTCTTCAGGAAATCTTGAGGTTTTAGGGTCAAATTTAGGGAGTAACTTCTCTGGATGTTGGGTAAGGTTATGTATTCATCCAGGGATGGCCAGAGAATCTATGGCCAACCAAGGTTGATTATTCTAAGGTGGGTTTCCCCTTTCTTCATTACGATCATTGTTATCTTCCATGTCATTCGATCCTGAAGCTAAGTGTTCTAAGTTAAACCCTTCCTCGTCGGAAAAATCGTCGGGCTTGGAGCATTTATTGGTTGGTGTTTCGGGGATTAGATTGAGAGGATGTTTGATTTCAATGAGGGAGAAACCTATCATGTCTTCTACTGTGTGAACGAAAACTTGATCGAGGGTATCGACCACTGGTCTGCTTACTTGTTTTCTATGATGAAGTAACAGAGCTAATGGCAGTGCTCTGATTTGTCGGGCGTAAGATCTTGTGATTCTTCTAAACTGGTTCAACTCCTCGTGAGGGAGAGAATAAGGTATCTCAGGGAATAGAGTTTATTCCTCTTGTTGGGGTGAGTTACTCGTTTCAGGAGTACTCAGTGTGTGTGGGTTGTCTTGAGAATGACTAGCCATGCATGTGGTTTGTTTTGAATCTACATGCTGTGTGAAATATTGTGTTAAAAATATCGTCAGCCATTCATTCTTCAGGCCCTCCTTCTAGATCCNTTTTGTTGAGGGGTCCTAAATCCCTTAAACTCAACAGTAGGAACCAAACCCGCCACTGAGGCCCAATTAGACTCTACAACATTTAATGGTGGAATGGTTCTCCAGATCTTGCAATCCGACCAATTAATTGGTGGGCTTTACATAGTGACTGACAATATGTTTTCTTGTGAAAGATCCTCCTTCAGTTTGAACATACTCTTTTTGTATTTTCTCTTATAGGTATGGGTCATTCTACAACTAATCAATTACTCATTGTGCAAGTTCTATTAGGAGCAATCCCCTTGCATGTGCCTCTAGTGTCATAGACAGTCTCTTGTTTTGTACCGGAGCCACCAGGGAAACCTTTGTTGCCTATGTCGCTCTGATTTCTTCTCTGGCTCTAAGGGCCTCTTGAGCCAACTGCTCTATTGTTGTCTCTTGTTCATCCATGCTCATGGCCTTGAACCTGGTCATTTTCGGGTCGGACATCCTTTGCACCACCTCATCCCAGTCTAGGGTGTTCTTTGTGAAGACTTCATATTTGAACTTGTTGTGAGCATACGGCCAACAGGATGACACCTATGAAGGATGTTCTAAGACCAAGCCCTTTGGATCATGCATGCAGAATCTGCCCATCAGGAATCTAAATTCGAGTTGGCTCAACCCTTCTTGTTTGGCTTGAGCGATGTCCTTTACCAAGTAGAACCCTACATGGGAACCATAGGGTATGAATTCTCGTTTCTTGTCCTTGACCAAGGTGGCATTGTAGCCCTACAATATGGTTCGATAGCATATTTCTCCTACTACAAGTCAGTCTAGGACATGAGCTGGTAGGAGATGTGGCGCTCTGGTGGCCCCGAACACCCTGATGTAGGTGGCACGCTCGTCCAAATACCAATGGCCTACCTTGGATATCATATTTTTGGTTGTTGCCGATAGCCTTGGGCATTCCTTCTTAAAAATAATAAAATAAATTTGGGCAATGAATTCATCGCAGATGAGGGAGTAAGATTTCTTATACCTGCTTTCCCATAACACGCTGAAGTAGACATGGACCGAGAGTTCTGCAACATGCCAGCTCAGATTCATGTTGGCGAAGATGTTTCTGGCACACATGACATCAAGCAAGTATGAATCCATGTAAAATGTTGGTGCTTCCCCTTCCTTCGGCGCCTGGGCCTACTGCACACAGATGCTTAGTTGCTTGGAGAATATTGCTCCCCAGTTGAAGTTACACCCATCGATCACAACTGTGTATGCTAAAGGCATCCATGCCTCTGAAAACTTGGAACAATCTTTCTCTTTGTACAATCGGCAGATGAGAGCCATCAAATAGACATATGGCTCCCTTAAGTTGGTTGTCCTGTACCAGCCAGTGCTTCGGTTGGTGAAATTCTTGTCCTCCCTGCACTATAAGGCCATCACCCAGCTGGTGTCATGGCGTTCGTAGAACTTCACCATGAATTAGGTGTTTAGATGCTCCTCGAGGTCTCTAAGTTTGTAGTATTTTTGAACTTCTACTGAGAGGAACACTCCGACACACCCACCATTGTCATCGTTGATTAAACATTTCTGTGTGTCTATGTGGTCGATGAGCCAATTCATAACTTCTATGCAGGGAAAACTAGGGTTTCTTCTTGCCACCATATGTAGGTACGACCGTCGGATGTTTGGGAACACTTGGTCGTCGAGCACCCTTACATTTGCATCACTGTGTGGGACATATTCTGGGTATTCCTCCCGGCTGATCTTGTTAAAGAGTTCTCCCCAATGTGGGAGCACCATATTGGACCCAATGCTTGCCTCTATATCACCAAAGGCCGAAGGCTGGATGAAAACCTTCTTTGGTGTTGTCTTGAGGATAGGCTTCGACTTAGGGACGTACTCCAATTGCCTTGTGGTTCCCAGAGAAGAACCTTCACCCATCTCTAGTTCTTTCAGCTTTGGTGCTCTTGGTGAGCGTCTGGTGGTTGGATTTCTCGGTAGCATTGTTCCTGCAACTGAAACAGAATTTGAGGGACCATGTAAAAAACAGAGTAACTTACATATAAAACTTACAACCATCAAATTTACAGACTCTGATACATACCTCTTAAGCTTGTTAAAACCTGGTTATTTTGATAATCACGGGATCAATACAGCCTTCAAGTTGCTCAACTTTATCCTTTGGATGCTCCGGAATTCTTTTACGTGAAGAATGATTTCATTTGCAACGACTCAAGAGAATTTAAACAGGAAATATCTTACCATGTTGCATCATCTATTCTATTTGGGTTATGAGTGAATTTTTAATAAATCTGTTGTTGAATCTCTCGAACTTAAATTCATCATGGGTTGACGACGAAGGCGCGGATGGTGATACGGTCTATTGGTGATTTTTAAATGTTTTTTTTATTAGCGCATGAGGCAACAACTAATGCGGGATTGGGTATTAATTATCTCCTTAAATGCTCAAAATCTGATCGTATCTAATGCTAAAACATCCCACTGTGTCACTCTCTCAATGGGTGGATCAAGGATCAGGGATCGAGACTTTCCTTAAGTTATTCGTTCTAAGACAAACCTTAGCTTGTCGATGCTGAAAAAGTATCCAGGGTCGGTGATCGGAGATAAACCTATCAAAGCACTTTCAGATCAACTCCCTTGAAAACGTCCCGATGCCGAAAACGCATCGGGGATTGGAAATCGGGGATAAATTTTATCGTGGTCAGAATGTTTGTTGTGGTCCTTCTAGGTTGTCCCTGATTCTGGTAAAGCATGTCCGACATCATTTTTCGGCGATGTCTTTTCATTCATCGTTAAAGCATGTCGCCCCCATATTTTACCAATGTCAAAGGGGAATCAACTATTGGTGATATCTTTATGTGAAAACCAAAACTTCCTTTTATCGATGTCGATGGAGTTCGACACTCTGCAACTGAGGTTTTCTTAGTGGTAATTTTTCCTTCTTTGAATTCTTTCCGAAGTCGACCTTGAGGGTGTTCGGTGAAGTGTTTGGATGACTATTCTTTATTCAGGTGTTTAAGGTCTTTTTAGTCATGGGGTTTCATAAGTTTGAGCAAACTTGAATAGGTTATGAGAGTCATGAAAATAAGTAATGCCAAAACATTTTTCAAAAAATAAATTGAATCACACAGTACAGAAGATCAAGTGGTACCCAAAAAGTAAAATTTTGACAGAGGATTTTTTAGGGTGTGTTGAGTGCTCAACGTCGCCCATTTATATAGAAAATATATGGGATTTCAGGTGATACTAACCAATTTGGATCCAACTATTTTCACAACATCCTCCACATTTCATGAATCCTCCATTGGCAATCATGATTTGAATTTTTTTTACCGCATGGATATAACAATTGACTTCTCGGGAATGCGACAATGAATAAAATTATGGGTGCTACCATTGTCAACAAGGATGGTGACTTTTTTATTCTTAATTTAACTAATTAACTTGAGGGTCTGGGGAGTGGAGAAGCCAGTGAGGGCATTCAGTGAAACCACTGGCTCAACTTTTGGTGGATCAGAGGGTGGAGTTAGATCAGTTCGGGGTGGTAGCTCCTCCACAAGAGGGAAAACTACCTCATCTTCATAAACATCCTTTGTCATGGCCATAAAAATCTTTCATTCCTTACACTCGTGCCCTAGAAAACAATTTTCATCACAATTCTATAAAAGACCCTTAAGTTGGCGTTCATCCATTTCTACTCGGGTTAATTTATGGATCTTGAGGGGGTTTGTAGGAGGGGTAGGATTGGTGGTTTTAAGGAAAGGAAGAAAAGATGGTTTTCTGGTCTAGGAGGAGATAATCTGTTGGGATTCGTTGGATCGTTGAGTAGATTCAAACCAATTTTGGGGGTGGGCCATGAGAACATGGGAATGAATTTCATCTTTCAAACCATTGATAAATCATTCCTGGAAAAAGGCATCTAACATGCCCTCCGTGCTAAAATCCAAGTGCTCAAAGGCTGCAATAAAGTATTCCACTATCCCAAACTGCTTCAACTTAATCAATCAAACTAAATGATGGGTGTCGGATTCAAAGAGTTCATAAACATCTTCAACAAATTGTTTCCAAGCCACATACCCTTAGCATTTCTTTCTACGCCATTACCACCATTTCCAATGTTCCAGATCTATATGTAGGATACCATAACGAAACTTGGCTAAATCATCAGTAAATCCATGCAAAGAGAAATAATGATCCATTTGAGTGACCCAACCTATGGGATCCCATCCATCAAATTTGTTCACCTCAATTCTGGGAAGGTGAAGGTCTCGAGGAAGGTGGGTGGAATGAGGACCTTGATAATGGGAAGATTCATTGTCTTCCTGATAGAAAGGTTATTCAGAAGAGGGAGGGTTCAGGGATCTTCTCATCATTTGGGCAAGTGTTTCTTTGATGTCTTTGATGTGGCCACATTGGTCCTATAGGGTTGAAATAGAGGAATTGAGCCTACTAATGTTGGAATTAAGAGCCTTGTTGTCCTTCTTGTTCTGGAGATTGTCATAAATCAAGGTATTGAGTTCTTGGGCATGGGTGGTGGCCATGTGGGAAGAGGCAAAAAAGGTAGGCATGTCCGCAATAAAAATATTTCAAGTGAGGGGTATCACGAAAGACGGGGAAAAGAGAGGAATCCAAAGGGATATGTGGAAAATAAGGGTTTTGGGAAGGGTGGTTGGGACCATAGAGAAAAAAAGGTGACAGGTGATAGGAAGCACGACAAACAGCGCGAAAAGGGGAATCCAATGGGATATGGCCCAAATAAGGGTGTCGAGGAAGGGGGTTGGGTCCACGAAAAAAAAAAATTCTTAAAAATGATAGGTACCACGATAATCACGAGAAAGAGGGGAATCCGATGCGATGGATCCCAAAAATTGCAGTGACGAAATGCCCAAATTCTTAACAGGAAGAAATTTGTAGTAATTTTGTTACCCGAATGCAGGAGGTAAGGTTGCACGGAAATATATCTTGTATGTTCCTTTTTTGTTTTGTTTACATCCCAAGGGTTAGGGTGTTCAAGGTTTCTAAAGACAAGGATTTTCCCTATGCTATATCTCTCTAATATACATGTGGGCCCTGGGGTCAAACAGTAGTACTCAGCCCAATATCTCAGGGAACCAACTAAGGAGGTTAGACCGTACCCTTAGTCATACTAACCGATTACTCAGGTACTAGAGAGTATCTTCTCGAGCGTTGTTCTCAGTGGCACTATAGTAGTCAAGCAGATGATCAGTTGATCTATGGAGGGTTTTAGAATACCTAGGCCAGTTTGTATACAGGTGTTGTCTGATGCGCTACCACTCAAAGGGGTACCAACATGGGTCACAAGGGTTTCCAACAATGTGAGCTTAAGTACCTCTTGTATTTCCTACATGTATGCTTCCCCAACTGTGGATTTATACGTTGAACAACAAATCTCTGTAGTTTTAAGATGTCGGAACACGTCTCTACCTTGGAAAAAAAATAACCCACAATTCCTACCAAGGAAAGTGCTCTGATACCACACTTGTAAGGTACCAAATGTAATATAATATGCAAAAATAGAAATATTCAATAGATATCAATGGACAACAAAATATTGAGAAGAGAAACACCAAAAATGATACCTTTATTCAAGAAAACAATGTTCACTTGCCTCTTCGATGGGGCAACCTCCAACAGAGCAGAGTTGTATTACAATACATAGAAGATATTTCTAGAAGTGGAAGCTTATATTAGGTATTCTTACATTGACTTGTTCACATTTATTAAATAGGCCTTATAAATTAATGTCAGCCTTTATTACCTCGAAAATATATTATTCTACCTATGTGAGTGGTTAGGGAGGTAAGGTCCCTAACACTTTTTCTCTCGTATTTTTTGCTCATTTTTTTATTGTTGTGTAATAGCACAAATTTAATTTTTATTTACATGTATCCTTCAAAATTATAGAAAACGATAATGGGTGTCCTTGATGTGACACCTACTTATTAGACTTAATAATATAGTATGGTTATTTTTTTTCATGAACACCAAGTACACAAATTGTTGTAAATAAACATATTTTCTTTATATTTATTTAAATTTTTAAAATAATTTTCAAATATAATAATCCAAAAGATAATGAGGTTTTATACACATATTCGTATGCAACATTTTTTGTTGCTCATTTTAGGGAATCGAGAAAACTAAAAATACCCTTTTGAAGAGGATAGTTTAAGTTATTGCACCATGATTTTTCCTGATTTTATAAATTTGTAATTTTTCATATATAGATTTTTTTCTCATCTCAATTAATAAAATAAATTTTAAAGTATAACTTTTAGACAAAAAAAATGGAGAAATATAGATAACCATCATGAAAAAAATTATATAGAAAAGAAAGTATATTCCATTCAGAATTTAGTGGTTGAATGTTTGATGGTTGTTTCATAAGTTTGGGAGATGAACCTAGCCCCATAATTTGAAGTTGTGTGGAAAAAATGCACAAAGTTGGTCTTTAGGTGCTAATATATATGTCTCAATTGAGGGTTCATACATCAAAAGTATTGACCAAGAGTTTAAAAATCATGTCTTGAATGAGAGTTGTTTTTTAATATCTGAACCACAACATTAAATAAATTTGCATAGCCTCTCAACCAAAAAATTGAATAAGACTCTTGCTTGAGACTCGTATATGTTACTATTAAAATTTTATTTAACACACACACACACAAAAAAAAAAAACAACAACTTTATTTTCACTCCAAACTTTGTTTCGAACTTCTTGAAGACATAATTCTTCAATGGTTTGGTAAATATATCATCCACTTGTTTAATTGTGCTACAATGCCTCATTTGAATTTGACCTTCTTCATGCAATTGTCTTAAATAATGAAAGTGAACTTCAATATTATTGCTCTGCTGGTGAAAAATGTAGTCTTCCCAAGTTGAATTGTTCCTTTATTCTCTCATCATAAAACTATAGGTTTGTTGGCACAGGGGTAGACCCAGGGTTCAACGATACAACAATGCACCAACAAAACCCTAACTATCGGCCCTTTCAGAAACACCTGCGAAGCAGATGAAGTCTCACCCGAGGTAGAGGTAGGGGTGGTTGCAGGACTCCAGTGTCTGCAACCTTAGTTGGGACACAGATATGTGATTTTAACACTTTAACATAGCACTTAGCAATTATAGTTCATCAGTATTTAACCAGCAACTACTTCGTAGATAAAAAAGATCATCACAGATAAACCCTAATAACATATCAGTGCAGTATTCATACAGATCCAATAAATCCAAGCACTAAGCATACTGACATAGATCATATATGTCAGTCATTCACATTATTCAGCACTAAGCTACCATATTAGATTCATTCATCATCTAACAACGCACTAAGCATTTAATAATATAAACAAGAGAGAAACCATAAAGTAGAAATCATTCACAACACATGATATACGTGGTTCACACCCACCCTGGGGCTACGTCCACCAACTCTTCATCTTCTTTATTATCTTCTTTCAATCTTATTACATGCACCAAGCCTCAAAAACAACTCCACAGAGGACAGGAGATCTAGGCACTCTTCGCTAGATCCTCCTTGCCTGGGTTATAACACAAAGCCTCTTCACAATATCTTACAATTACTTGCACTTAGCTCTGCAAGTCTCACACAGTATGCACGAAGCATTTACAATCATTACTTTCACTTAGCACAACATCACATAGATGCATCTACATATCTATTTCCTTACATCGCCTAGACATCTATTTATACATTACAAAATTAGGCCTAAACATGGGTAAACCCATAGGCCGACATCCCCATACCCGTTACACAAGCCCAAAACCCAAAAATCCCTAAAAAGGGGCTGAGATCCGGCAATATTCGCTTCGATTCGCGCTCCACCTTCGACAGCCTGTCGAAGTCCCAAAAATAGGTCAAACATGACCAAGGATCTTCAAAACTTGGTCAAGGGCCAACAAGCCCCCAACACTCACCTGTGACTCATCCCGAGTCACTGTGATATGGGTAGCTCTTCTTCAAAAGCCTCAAGCTTGGCTTGAGCTACTTCGACCTGTTGTTGTGCCATGGCCTCCTATTCAACGAACTCTTGGATGACTACTTTGTTGATAGGTCCCTCTAAGCGTTGTTCAGTTGTAGTGACGACTTGCTCCAGTTCTTCTCCTCAGCCTTCAATCTCTGTGAACAGTTAGCAAGCTTCGTCCTGGACTAGTTGGAGCCTTTGAGTCACTTCCATGAGTTTTCTCTGAATGGTGTGAACCTGTTGTTGAGTAGTGTGTTTCTCTTGGGATTGCTTAATCCTTTCAACAGCTGACAGGGGATTCAACTATGCCTGTATTGTTTCTGCTTGCTTCTTCACCTCCTAGAGCTATGACTCCAGTGCCTTCAGTTCTAGATTCTCAGTGAGTCGCTCATAAGTCTGGGCACTGCGATCACCTAGTTGTTTACATTCCATGGTAAGGACCTTTATTCTTTAAATTTCACTTTGGGCAGTGGCTTCTCTTTGATCCCTCACATCCTGTGGAGTGTCGGGCACTATGCGGAGCTCTAAGTATGTTATTCTTTGTTGTAGCTACTGGATATCTTCCACGAGATTCTCTACTTGATGTGCAACTCGGTCTTCATCCTTTGGCTCTAAGCCTGTCACAGAGCAAAGTGCTCTATTGACTACTTATTTCACTTTGAGTTTTTCTGTGAACAACTGTTCTTTTTCTTGTTGAATCTATGCTTTCTCCTCTTCAAACTTAGTCTGGAGAGAAACCTTCTCCTGCTCCGCAACTCGACGTTGTTCTACAACTACTTCTTTCACTTTCTTCAAGGCTTGGGTGGCTTGTTTTGTTTCTTCCTGTGTGCACCGAAGGCGAGCTTCGGTCACATAAGCTAGTCTACAGAGTTGGATTGGATCATATCCCAAATTTGATTCTTCCGACGGCGGGGGTGTAGTGGAAACTGTGCAACTGGACTAAAGGGTCTATTGTACCCCTCATATTTCAACCTCGATTCAATCGTACATCTCCTCCTTCTTGGCTTCTTGTTTCTGTAAGATTTCCTGTGAGGTTTCGTTCACAACTACAATGATGAAGTCAAAGTCATCGACAGTGAGCACAGTTTGCATCTTAGTCAAGGTGGCTTTGGATTTATTCCGGGAAGAGGGTTTTGGTGGAGAAACCAAAACCCTCATTTCTAGGCAGTGTTACTTCGCCTTGCTTCTGCTCATCTTCTTTTCCATTTATCTCTGATGCGTTGCTTAAGTCTTGGACTTCTTTGGTCTTCTTCCTTCTATTGGTTTCAGGTGTGTCATGTTCTTTGTGAGCGGACTTCGAGTTGTAAGTTCTAGATCGGACATCTCTGCAGGGTCTGTGGGGATGATAAGTTTTGCAATCTTGTAAGCTCCTTGAGGTCCTCTTCTGTAAGCTTGTAGAACGACTGAAGCTCCTCCTTATGCTTGTTTTCTCGCGCAGTGATATATATGAAGTGTTGATCTGCACAGAACTTCATAAAGGGTCCAAACCGATGCAGGGTGTTTGGCATCATGTGAGGTTCAGCTTCGATAGCCCTCTTCAGTTGGAGATAATATGTGTGAAATCCTGCGTTCGACTGCCACTGCTTTCCCATGTCGCTCGAGTACCAAAGCATGGTGAACTTCACAATGTGTGGCTCAAATGGCTCAATGTCCGGGAAGGTCACACCTTTCGGCATCTCCCAAGAAATAAACGCAATGAGGATCAGGAGCTAGCTAAAGTGGAACTCGTAGCCCTGATCCTAAGCTTCGCAATAGTCTAACTCCAATTGGTTAACTAGGTACTTCACCCAGTTCATCTGTAGGCCTTCTATGCATTTCCCTGCGAGGTCAATGACAAAGCTTGTGACCTGCGTGGGTCTATTCTTCCTTACTATATTTCTTGCAATTAATTGGCATGCTAGGTGCACTGCGCCATTCTGGATGGAGGCTACCTTGTAGCCTCGCATCCCCTTCTCAACATCGTCGTAAGTATCCTTGATTCTATGTGCTAATGCGTGATTTGTGGCTTTCCCTGGATAGAAGTCTTGCGGGTCGGGTCCTTGCATAATCAATCCGGTGATCCTATGAATCAGCATCCGATCGACTATGATACGGCGGTCTAGCCATAAGTAGCTGCCATGGTAGCATGAGAGTCGGAGCTCAACACAAGTGTTAACCTCCTGGTGCCTTCCAAAGTGTGGGATTTTCATTGCATTCAACAGGGTGGAATGTGCGAGGTTCATCATCCACGACTGGGGGATTACCTTCGAGTTCTTCCCCTTTCTCCTGGTCAAGTATTTATATGGGGCAAGCATACTATGGTTCTTCCGATCTCCTAGGTTGAAGTCACTGAACTTGAAGGTTGTGATCTTGTCCTGTTGCGCTCTAACTATACATATCATGTTTGGGAGGTACGCAACTACCATAGTGTAATCGAAATCTCTTGGCACACTATCACGAATCACCGCACTGACCAGAGGCGGTATGTAGTCAGGTAAGATGGTCGGGATTAGCTTCGCATTTTCTAGGTCATCTCTGTGCTTGGTTCTCTTTTTTGTTATGACTCGGGATGGTCCGGATCCATGAGCGGTTGATGGAGAGGCTTACACTCCTCTCGTCGATGATGCTTGTACACCCACAAACATTATTCTCTCAGACATTACTCTTTCAATCATGAGGTCGATGAGTACCTCCTTCACAGACTCTTCGACTGCACTAAGTTCTTCGAACATGCACGCTTGTGGTTGAATATATCAGGTTTGAAGAGTAACTATTCAATGCAACGGGATGGATGGTGATAGCTTGATGATCATTGTGCGAAATTAACTTATCTGTGGGCTCAGATAATCATGTTTGGAAAAAGTGTTCTAGGTGCACAGCTCGATGGAATAAGTAGATATCTAGGCAACGGATCTCTCTAACGGGAGAGAAGCCTCCATTAATTTAGTTTTTTTTGTTACAGCACAGTCCCAATGGTCTGATGGTGAGCTTTCTGACCATAAATGTCATTCTAACCGTTCAGGGCATCAGTCTAATTATTATATTGTTTCCAATGGCTATATTGCTTCGCCATGGCGAAGTGCCATGTGGCGTTGTTCTGATATACCGACGAAGTTCCAGTTTTGAAAATTTTCCTTCTGCAAAGTTCCCTCTAGAACCTTCTGTAACTTTTCGATCTTTTCTCTTTTCTTACTTAGTTTTCTAGCCTTCTTTCCAGTGATCTTCATCTCGGCATTCCTCTTTCCATTCTGATTCTTATCTCCTCTTGGCATAGTAACTTTGCGTTGTTGAGATTCTTTCATAGGATTCAAGGGAAATACTTCTTCTTTATCTGGGGTAGGTGCTTCAGTATCTTGTGATTCCTCTCGTGTTCTTCCAACTTCGGCATCCATGGTTCTAAGTAGATTTGGTCTAGTTTCTTGTTCTTCAATTAAGTGTGTGATCCTCCTAGTCATGAAATCTTTCAATTCTTACTTCTTCTGCTCTAAGACTTCTTCTTCTTTCCTTTTGGCCTGATCCCTTTCAATCCAAGATTTTCCTAGTAATATAGCAAATGGGGCATTGTTCTCAATAAATTTAACAACCTCAAATTCTTCCTCTGTCAAATTTCCATGAGCACTCATAGATATCTGGGTGAGATTTCCACGTAGGGTTATCAACTTTCCTCTAAATAATCATATTCCTCCCAATGAAGGAATCATAACAGGTTTTCATAAGTTTTCCCAAGTTCTTTCTGTCATAATATTCATCTGTGTTTCTTCATCCAGAACACAGTCAATGTCGAAGTCTCTTATTATTTCTTCTATGCACTCTTTTTCTTTGAAGATATTTGATAAGTTGATATGTCGGTGGTCATTCAGGGTTTCTTTTATTTGCAGCAGTACAGTCTCTGATTCTTTCTGGGGTTCTTCCATGGTCTTAGTTGCTTGAACTTTCTCATGGTCTTCTTGTCTCATATTCATTCTTTCAAGCTTAGAAATCATTCTAGGGCAATCTAAAACTTCATGGTCCATAACTTTACAACAAAGACAACTAGATCTTCTACCAGGGCATTCCTTAGCTAGATGTCCTGGTCTTCTAAAACTGTAACAAAGGGTTAATCCTCGTTTTCTTTTGAATGATCCCCAACCTTTCCTGCACTGTGCACTAGGATCATGGTAGCTAACCTACAAAAAACTCTTTCTAGGATCCTGCATCCATTGGTTAGTCCAAACATTCTTTCTATGCATAGCTATAACATATCTTTCACTATTCTTATCAAATCTACTTATATCAAATCTTCTTTCTTCTAGTTGTGCCCTACTTTTCAAGCTAGGAATTTTTTTATCAAACATATATAGATCCATACTTTTGAAACAAAAATTTCCACTAATCTCACTTTCAGTAGAGCACGAAGCTTCCAGATCTAAAACTTTTCACTATTCTTACCTTTATCAGAGCACAAAACTTCCAGATATTACCTCTTCTCTTCAGATTGGACTTATTTTCTTAACACAACGTTTCAAAAGTTAAATGGGATGTTGTGCACTAGGGAAACATATATACGTACGGAGATTCCAGAGTTTCTGGTTAGATCTTCGCACAAAGCTCCTCTTTCCTTAGTTCCCAACAATCATAGTTTCAGGTTTTGGCAACAGAACCATTTGTTGGCACAAGGGCATACCCAGGGTTCAACACTACAACAACGTACAAACAAAACCCTAACTATCGACCCTTTTGGCAACACCTGCGAAGCAGATGAAGTCTCACCCGAGGTAGAGGTGGGGGTGGTTGCAGGACTCCAGTGTCTGCAACCTTAGTTGGGACACAGATCTGTGATTGTAACACTTCAACATAGCACTTAATAGTTATAGTTCATCGGTATTTAACTAGCAACTACTTTGCAGATAAAACAGATCGACGCAAATAAACCCTAATAACATATCAGTTCAGTATTCATACAGATCCAATAAATCCAAGCACTAAGCATACTAACATAGATCAGATTTGACATTCATTCACATTATTCAGCACTAAGCTACCATATTAGATTCATTCATCATCTAACATCGCACTAAGCATTTAATCATATAAAAAAGAGAGCAACCATAAAACACAAAGCATTCACAACACATGATATACATGGTTCACCCCCACCCTAGGGCTACATCCACCAACTCTTCGTCTTATTTATTAGCTTCTTTCAATCTTTTTACATGCACCAAGCCTCAAAACCAACTCCGCAGAGAATAGGAGATCTGTGCACTCTTCGCTAGATCCTCCTTCCCTGGTTTATAGCACAAAGCCTCTTCACAATCTCTTACAATTACTTGCACTTAGCTCTACAAGTCTCACACAGTATGCACGAAGCATTTACAATCATTACCTGCACTTAGCACAACATCACATAGATGCATCTACATATCTCTTTCCTTACATCGCCTAGACATATATTTATACATTACAAAATCATGCCTAAACATGGGTAAACCCATGGGCCAAAATCCACATACCCGTTACACAAGCCCAAAACCCAAAAATCCCTAAAAAGGGTCTAAGATCCCGTGATCTCCACTTCGATTTGCGCTCCACCTTCGACAGCCTGTCGAAGTCCCAAAAATAGGTCAAACATGACCAAGGATCTTCAAAACTTGTTCAAGGGCCAACAAGGTTTCTCCTGCATCATCCAATTTATGTTAGTAATCACCTTTACATTATTCATTAAGCATGCCTTTAAACTTGGCCTCGATTGAAGCTAAACAACTTTGTGATGCTTCTTAGTACTCTAATGTACATTATATGCACTAACATTAAATACAAAACTAGATGTGGACTTCTTATCATCAGTGTAACCAACCTAATCAAAATTGATTTATCCAACTAATTTCATATTAGCTATGTGTTAGGAATACTCAAGTCCCTAACTCAATGTTTCTTTTAACTATCTCAAAAATCATTTAGCTTATCTCTAGTGAATTTCTCTAGGATCTACCATATAGCTATGTACAACACAAATTGTGTACCATATATCAAGTATAGTAATGGTCAAATAAATTAGATTACCTACAACTTCTCATACAATGTTGCATAGATCGGTTTCCATACATCATGCTTAGTTAGTTTTTCTTCAATATCCATAAGTGTGTCACAAACACTACAATCTTTCGTTCAAAATTTCTTGATCAATTNATAATAAAGGAAGGACCTGGCAATTTCTCTGGTGGATGTAGCCCACACTGGATGAACCACAGAAATTTGTGTCTCTCTTGTATTGTGTGTCTTCTGTGTTTTGTTTCTGCATTTGTTTTATTTTATTGCTCCGCGGTCTTGTTTTTCTAACACAAGGTTTCTCCCACATCATCCAATTTATGTTAGTAATCACCTTTACATTATTCATTAAGCATGCCTTTAAACTTGGCCTCGATTGAAGATAAACAACTTTGTGATGCTTCTTAGTACTCTAATGTACATTATATGCACTAATATTAAATACAAAACTAGATGTGGACTTCTTATCATCAGTGTAACCAACCTAATCAAAATTGATTTATCCAACTAATTTCATATTAGCTATGTGTTAGGAATACTCAAGTCCCTAACTCAATGTTTCTTTTAACTATCTCAAAAATCATTTAGCTTATCTCTAGTGAATTTCTCTAGGATCTACCATATAGCTATGTACAACACAAATTGTGTACCATATATCAAGTATAGTAATGGTCAAATAAATTAGATTACCTACAACTTCTCATACAATGTTGCATAGATCGGTTTCCATACATCATGCTTAGTTAGTTTTTCTTCAATATCCATAAGTGTGTCACAAACACTACAATCTTTCGTTCAAAATTTCTTGATCAATTCACTAGCATACTTAGAATGATCCATGAATATTCCTTCTAATCTTTATCTTTCCTCCATAAAATGGTAATAATGAAAAACTCTTAGGTCTTCCATCAAAAATGTGTATAGTAGGTCCTTATGCATTGCTTCAATATAAACTTCAACCTTACATGTTACAATTAAGCCACTAACATACAAAATGATTAGTAACAATCTACCGCATGTAGTTGTTTTCTCATACAAATGTGAACCTGCATCACATATTCGTAATCATACTTCTTTGAAATACTCATCGATCTATGCATACCAAGATCTATGTGTTTTCTTCAAGCCATACAATGTTTTCTGCAACTTATAGATAAGGTTCTCTTTATGAGGTTATGTAGATCTAGTTAGTTATTCCATATCAATTCCTTCATCTATCCACACTTTCATAAAAAAATATTTTGGTTGGATGAGTATTCCATATATAAAATGTTGAAATTGCTAGCATGGTTCTTGTGGTTGTTGTCTTAGCAACAGGTGCAAAAAATCCTTCATAATCAAATCCTTCCTTCTTTGCATACCCTTTGGCTAATAATCATGCCTCATACTTGTAAATAGTACCATTGTACTTATATTTAGTTCTAAATATCCATCTGCAACCACTTGCCCTCTTATTTATTAGTAACTCAACCAAACTATCAATTCTATTTTTCTTGATAAAATCAATCTATGGTTGCATAGTGTCATACCATACATATTTC
This sequence comes from Picea sitchensis, assembly GCA_010110895.2. Taxonomy (NCBI): domain Eukaryota; kingdom Viridiplantae; phylum Streptophyta; class Pinopsida; order Pinales; family Pinaceae; genus Picea; species Picea sitchensis. The sequence goes on from SNQJ01S0010541.1 coordinate 105,469, forward strand.
TTTATTTCATCTTCATAGGTTTGTAATTATTTTATGCTAAGAACTTTAGTCACCAATCTATAATTGGTTAAAGGTGAATCTAGTCATTGTTCTAAGCTCCACTTTACTTCTTTATGTGCATTTTGTATATGTTTTTGTCTTATAGTTTTCACTACATTAGATGATTCAGGTTTTATGCCAAAAGCTTCAAATTATTTCACCAACCACTTGGGTATCCTCTACACTATATTAAATTATTTAGTTTCAAATTCAAATTCATGTAGTCCAAGTTATTCAAAAGTGTTTGCAATAATGATGTCTTGCACATCATCCAAATTCTCAAATTCTACAGTGCATGCTTTATCAAACATAACACCATGCTTCATTACAGATTTTTTTATTCTCCAATTCTAATAGTCAATATGCCTTCAATTGTTCCTCTTATCCAAGCAAGATACACTTTACCCTCTATCAGAAATATTTGAGTTGCGCTACTCCTTTGGAATATACATATAATAGAGGCTATACATAAATGCTTAATAATGGGCCTACAACCACTCACTGCTTCCTCTGGTGCAACATTACAAGCAAAGTTTTTTGGACATTTATCAATTAGATACCATGCATCTACATGATTCAACCTAAAATTTCCATTCAACATTTATGCACTTCAGCATTCATCATACCATCCCCTGAATAACATGATTCTTGCATTATCCAACTCCATTACGTTTGGGTGTGTAAGAGGTTGTGCACTACCTGTTAATACCATGGTTTCTCTAGAATGAATAAAACTAATTTGAGATATATTCTCCACCATTATCTAATCTTAGATCCTTTATAAATATATGTTGGCGTGCAATTGTAAGACCCTAGGTTCAAGTTATCTAACCAACAAAACCCTTCAGACACCTTCCCTTTCGACATCACCTTCATGCAAGTGAAGTCTCACCCAAGGCATCTATTAGGGCTACAGGAACCAAGTTTTTGTAGTGGTGAGGGAATGGGAGGTGATCATCTTATTCATTCTTACTTATCTACTATGTGAACATTATCATGTGGGTTATTCCTTGATTAATTGGTAGATTGAGTTATATAACACCTTTATACTGCATATTGAAACATAAACCATTTAGTGTAACATTCATAACTATTGCACAATGATCATATAGTAAACAGATCTAGTCTAACATGCATAAAGAAAACATTCATGATCAATCACATAAAAAGACAAGTAGACACGGTAATTAATGTGGTTCACCCAAAATTGGGCTACGTCCACAACAGTTGGCTTCTTTATTCTTCCTTTTGTAATCATCTCAGGCTTGCACACTATGTTTACAATAAATGTATCATGTTATCTCTCTCTCCATATTTCCTAGTCGTTATACAGTGAAATCCTCTCTTTGTAGCTTCTCCCTAACAATCAGACATACATAGACTCTTCATTCTCAATCTATTCTCTCTCTCTCCTCACGAATAGAACTTAATTGAACCCTTATCTTCCCAACCCATTACATATTTATACATGGACTCTAAGGCTCAAAACACTACTTTGCTTATCTCAAAAACCCTATTAAAACTCATTATGACTCATGCTGACTCATGATAACTCATGTTGACTCGTTGTTCATGATTGCTTTTCCTGTTTCTATGTTTCCATGTTGCTTTTGCACTCTCGACTGTTGTTCTTCTGATTTTTCACATCTTTCTAATTTTGGCATGTCGAATGACTGTCCTCCCTTTTCACCTACTTTATCTTCCTACTTTGTTCTCTTTATTTATTCTCCTTCTTTTATTCTCCTCTAAGTATTCTCTTACTGCGCACTTCACTCCTGAATGCACCTTTATTGTGCACTTCGCTCCAACCTTGTCTTCTTTCTTCTGTTGTTTTGCATATCCTCCATACTTAGGATTTTTCTGAAAATTATATCCAAAATGCATGTCCAATAGGCCCCCAACACTCACATGTGGCTCATCCCAAGCCACTCGGGCCTATTGCGTTCTCCTCCATGCCTCCATGAACTTTTGATAGGTGTCCTTTGTTGTAACAAATTCCTTTATTAGTTATGCCTCTATTCCCAAAATTCCTCCTTTCTCTATACAGTTATGATCATGAGCTTCTCTTTCATGTCATGTGTTGCTTTCTTATATTTTCCCTACGCAAATTCCAGTTCCCCTATCACCCTTAGTGCTTCATCTTGTAGCGGTCCTAATCACTACTGGAGGATATTTGGTTGCTCTTGTATCTTTTCAATTTCGCCGTATGATTGCCTTTGTTCCAAAATGGTCACCATTCGTTTAGTAGGAAGGAGAGTGTGTATTCTCTCTGAAGTCTTTTGTTCCTTTTCCTGCGCATCCCACAATATGGCTTCCATGACCTTCATTTATGGATCCTCCATGAGGTTTGCCCAAATTTGTGCACTTTTCTCACAGAGATTTGTGCATTCCTCATCCATCTTCTTGATATTTGCTACCACAGTCATCATGGTTTTATCTCGTCTTGCTCTTTCCTCTAGTGGTGTTTCTTGCGAACTGCGTGATTGCAAGCCCTCAATCCTTGTGTGGAATACTTTGATGACTTCATCGATTCTTGAGACCTGCTCTTCCATTTTGGAATCTACTACTATTGGTACTTTAGAGTCTCCTTATACAAATTTTCCATGGTCGTTTGTATCCATTGTTCCATTTGCTTGGCCTCGTCCTTTTCTTTTAATGCTTTCTCTGCCTTTTCCTCGACTTCATTCTTCTCCTTCAACTCTCTATCAACTTTTTCTACAAATTTTCTCTTCTCTTGTAGAGAATTTGTATACTCTTGTTGTGTTTTTGTCTTTCATTTGTCACCTTGATCAATTATCAGCATTTTAATTCTACATGGAACCTTATCTCACGCATAACACCTACCTGCAAGCTTTGTAGTACTTGTATAGGAATCTGTGACACCAGTATGTTTAGGTGACTTAGTGTTTTCATATATTCTTGCAATTCTGGCATCAAGAACTCGACTACATATGTCTCAATTTCTAACACTTTGTGCTCGACTGCTAACTAAAAAAGGAATGGATTGGTAGTCCTTACTTCCTCAATCAGGCTCGTTGGCAGTTCTTCTCCTGAGCCTTTCTCTAGTGCTATCCACACTATCTCCAATAGTTGTTGTATCGACCTTAAATAGTTTTTCACCTTCCATTGTTGTTCCTCTTATTTATGAGATGCTTCTTCAATTACCTCCTTTGTGGAATCTCACACTTGGTAGACAATTTTTTCTATGTCATCGTTTGTCATATTATAGACAGGTGGTACTTTATGTGCTTTCATCTTTTTGTGTGCAGCTACTGTTGGACCCTTCCCCTTGTCTTCTTGTTTCTCCCCTTCTCTTGGGATTGTTGGTTGTAAGTCTTATGTTGATGTTCCTATCTTCTACATATTCCCTGCGCCATTGTTTTTCTCATTTCCATGTCCTTTGTCTTGTTCTTCCCCTTCATCATCTTGTTCTTCTTCTTCATTCGGGTGCTTCATTTTCTCCCATGGAACTTTCCAGTCGTTGGCGATTAGGAATACACCATCCGCTATATATTTGTAGCTGGTTGGCAGCCACTAGCATGTAGGGTCCCTTTTGGCTTGACTTCACATATGGTGCATCCCTACTCTAAAGCGCGCAATATCCTGGTAATTTTCTACAATCTAGGTGGTGATGTGCAATGTTTGCATTACTATGTTCCTGATCATGTCAAAGTAGACATAAAATGTGACATTTCTATCTATCTATATTCTCTTCTTTGTTGTATGGCATAGGTTTGCATACCGCGCAGCTACATTACCTTTGTTGGTTGTCCTCATACATTGGTAATCACAAGGCTCCTTCCATCTAACTGGTGCAATCAAAATGAGAAGCCAAGCATAATGAAACTCCATGCCTTTCTCATGGGATTCTATGCAGTCTATCAAAAACTGATTTACCAAGAATGTGGCCTAATTCATTCAGACCCCCTCTGCACATTTTTCTGCAACTGCGATTACTGCAATTGACACATCGTCCTTGTGGAATTTCCTCAGTGATTTGCAAGACAATACCTACGTCGTAAAGCACACAAAATCATCGCTTATGTTCGTGACATCCAACCCCCTCTTCCCTCTGAAGCTGTGAAACTTATCCTTCATAGATTATGTTAGTGCTTTCTCCCCTTCCTTGTTTGTGAACAGTGTTGTTGGATCTTCTACTTCTTTCAGAAAGACTGTGATCCATGCAATTAGTTGTGTATCAGTAAATACAGGTGGGTCAAGCCACAATGTTCCTTCATGGACACAACATAGTATCATTTTGACACAAGCATTTATTTCCAAACTTCAGCCAAAATGTGGGATCTTCAGTAGGTTCAATATTCCTGATCTCTCAAGTCATGTTTCCCAAGTCTATGGTTCAAGAAGGATTTCTCTTGCCCCTAGTATGCTTTTGGTGCACAAATATTTCTCTTGTGCCAACTCGGGAATTTTTTTTTCATTTGTGATGTCATGGTCTGAAAACTTCAGGGAAGCAATATTTCCTAGCATGTTCCCTTCAACAATGACACCATGTGGTATTTTCGGTCTGGCTAGTGGGTATTTTCTGTCAGTAGATACTTTCACTTATGGCGTGGTGTCCTTTTGTGGTAGTATATAGTCCTTGTGAAAACTTGACTATGAGGTCGAAGCTCCGGGTGTTTCCTCAAATACTGGTACAACAGGTGGTATTTTTTCTTGCTTGTGTGTTACAACTACTAGAGCTCCAACTTTTGGTGGTGCCATTTTTCTCTATGACTAATTTCGGTGACTATTATATGTTGGTTCTCCTTCTACTATGGTTCGGATATGGTTCAGTTCTGGTTTGATCTGTATGCCCATAAATCTTATCAATTGCAAATAACCTTCCCTGTTGGGACCTTCTACCCATTTATAATGCTTCGACAACTGTGTAATTTCTTTTGCACCCAACAAAAGTGTCAAATCCAATCAGAATCTGCCATCAATACTTTCCTTGTTGTAGTGTTAATTCGAAATCCTCCACCTAATTTTTCCTTCAATCTGTCAGATTATCTCGATCCTCAGTGATTCCTTCTATTTATGACTATGCATCTCCAATAGATTTCATCATTTATGGATTTTTAACTGTCGTTTTCGTGATTTAATGCCCTTAACAGTATTGTCCTATGCTTGAACTTAACTAACTTTATGTTGTTTATGTTATCTATGTGATACTCCCTTTTTCTACGCGATACTCCTTCCTGTCTACCTTTATATTGCTTCTTGTTTTCCAATTTTTTATTTGGTTTTCCTCCTTTTTCTACTTTTTCTTTGTTTTTCTATATTTTATCCCCCTACTATAGTACAATTTCTATGATACATGTGTTCTTGTGTAGTTTAGATTAATGCACAAATGATATGCCATCTCTATAGAGTTTGATCCAATTTCCATTCACCATGCCTTTGAGGGCTTCTCCATTCAAGGTTTCCAACTGCGCAACACCTGCCTCCATCACATGTTGAATCACATATGGTCCTAACCAGTGCATTCGAAACTTTCCTGGATGTTGCATGAACTTACTATCATAGAGTAATACTAAGTCTCCTACTTGAAACTTTTTATGTTTAATGTGTCAATCATGCCATGCATTTTATCTTTCCCTCTAAACTTGTTAATGGAACCCTATGACAAAGCAATCTTACTCAAGTTGTACCAATTATGATAATATATCCTCGACTGCACCAGAGTCCACAACATCTGTAATTGTTGCAACACACAATCTATGCACAATAAACTCCATTGGCATCACTGCTTCTTGCCCATAGATCAACCTAAAAGGTGTCTATCATGTCAACTTTTTTCTTGTATTCCTATATGTCCATAATACTGCAGGAACCCTTAAGTCCCAATCATCTCTCCTAACATTACAGATCTTTGTCAAAGAATTCTCCATAATTTTATTAAAATCTTCTATTGTCCCATTGGCTTGAGGATAATACAAAGTACTCTTCTAATGATGAATTTGAAATTCCTCATTCAATGCTACAATTTTTTTATTCAAGAAGTGTGTTCCTTGATCACTAACTAGAATGTGCGGGCACCCAAATCGTGTGACTACATTCTCAAATAGAAACTGCACGACAGTCTTCGTAGTGTAGTCTATGACTGGTGCCACTTCTGCCCATCTAGTCAAATACTTTGTCGCAGTGATTCTGAACCTAGATCACGATCTTCTCGTTGATGGTTTGATTGGTCCAACAAAATCTATTTCCCATTGATAAAATGTTTGCAATGTAACCTATGGATATAAAGGCATATCATCCCTCATAGATGGATTTCCCACCCTTTGACAAACATTGCATGCTTGACATTATTCTTTAGCATCCTTATGAAGTGTGGGCCACCAGAGCCCTGGGCACATCTTCTTATGGGCAGTTGCTTTACCTGCATAGTGTCCTCCTTCAATCCCCTTGTGCACTTCTGTGAATATCATATGCCTTTCATGCTCCAACACACATCATCTCAATATTCCATATGCACCTAACTTGTATAAGTTCCTTGCAATCAACTGGTAGTCTACTCTTCTAACCACTAATTGTTTATTTTACACAACTGTCATTTCGAATGGGGCCATTCATGTACTTAGAAAATGTACAATGCATGCGAAGTAATCATCCACCATTTTAACTTTGAATATGTGTGCATCTGGTAAGTTCTCATCTAGATTCCTTGCATCTTCTCCTGATAGTATGCACGATAAATGATCTGGTCCTACATTCAATTTCACTGGTTTCACAAAAACCTCAAAATCGTACTCCTGAAACAAGAGTAACCACCTTCATATTCTCCCCCCCCCCAACATTGGCTTGTTCACTAAGTATTTTAGTGCAAAATGGTTTGTATACATCTTAAAATGACAACCCAATAAATAATGTCTAAATTTTTGTAGTGCATATACCATTGCCAATTCTTATCGTTATGTGGTAGTATAATTCTTCTATTATGGATAGATTCCTACTTGCAAAAGCAATTGGGTGATATATGTCTCCTTCCCCTGATTGAGATAGTATTGCACCCAAAGCTATGGAGGACGCATCTACATGAACATGGAATTTCTTGTTCCAATCTGGAAAGATCAAAATTAGCGTGGTCACTAATTTTTGCTTTAAGGTGTCCAAACCCTTCTGACAGTCCTCATTCCACTGGAACTTCACTTCCTTTTTCAAAAACTTCTCTGTTTATGTTGTAATCTGCCCATAACCTTTGATGAACTTCCTATAATATCCTGTGTGACCCAGAGCTGCCCTAAACTGTCTGACTGATGTGGGTGGTTGTAAATTCAGAATCACTACAATCTTGGCAAGATCCACTAATAAGCCCTGCTTGTAGACCACATGGCCCAACAAAATTCCAAATGGTGCACACAAAAATACATTTCTTCAAATTCAGCAAAATCTGAAATTGCCTACACCTATACAACATTAGTCTAAGTACTTCTATGTGATCCTTTAGTAGATTAAACATAGTCTATTCATCTAAGTATACTTCAAGGAACTTATGAATAAATTATTTAAAAGCTACAACCACAACTCTTGAAAAAATTGTAGGTGCATTCTTTAGTCCAAAAGGCATCATTGTGTATTGATAACTTCGCCACTCTATTGCAAAAGTAGTATTATACATGTCTTCCTGCACAATATTTATCTGATGGTACCTTGAGAAACCATAGGTGAAAGAATAAGTCTCCTTCCCTCCTACATTCTCTAATACCTCATCTATGAATGATTTTGGGAATGGATCATGTAGACATGCATCATTCAACTTCCTAAGATCTATGAAAATTCGGATTCCCCCTGTTTTCTTATCTTGCACTACCATTAGACTTATTCATTATGATTCCACCATTGGTTCAATGATCCCTGCTGCTAGCATCTTGTTTATCTCTTCTTTAGCCTTTCATCTTCTCTTTATACTTCGTATTTAACTTATAGGGTCTCGTTCGCATTGGCTTAGCATCGAGTTTCAACGGGATCTTCATCTCACCTAATTCCCTAGTTATCCCCTTCATCTCTAAGAATGTAGTTGGGAATAGATCTCGATACTCATGCAGTAAATCTGAAATCTTCTCCATTGTCTCATCATTCCAATAATTGCCTATCCGCACAAATTTTGGATTCTTTGTCATCCCAATGTTTACCTTTCGTGTTTTTATTGGTTGTATGTACATAGCAAATTCAAGCTCTGGCCCTTCTATTGCCTGTTCTCCCTTCGTTTCGAGCACTTGCATATTCTTGGGATATTCTTCATAATTTTCTTCTTTAGCGACATTGTAACACTCCAATAGTTCATGGAGAGTCATAGAAGCTATGTGTGCATTGCACATGGGTACCACCTCCATCATCCCTTCTTATGAGAGGATCTTTATTCGAATGACCTGTAACGCTACATCTACTAATGGAGTTTCATGTTCAAAAGTAAAAAATTTCTTGAACCTCTGAGTCAGCTTGTCCTAGTTTGTTGTTTGTCTACGCATTTCCATCTCCAGATATCAATTCTTTGGAATTGTATCTACTATATGTATAAACATGTGTGTCCATTCCTTCTTCGATGTTGAACTCCATATGGTTCTGCAGTGCTCAAAAAGACATGTTGGTTCATTCATCCTTGTATACTTCTGCACAATATTCTCCACCTCGATACCAAATCTCACTTGTATTAATCTTCTACACTGTGACTAGTCTTCCCTCCCTTTTTTATGTGCATCCCACCATCTGGTTGGAGTAGCTTTTAGGACAACATCTAGTGCCAATAGAATTTGTTTTTCAAGTACCTGCAACTCAAACTCTTCTACAAAAGAATTGATATCATTCAATCCATCCTACATGGGTGGATCACATAACTTCTTTCCAATGCAGTGTAATGATCAAGTTATGCCTGCACATTGTCTAGTTGATACTTCATGCATCCTTTGTTGCTAATGTTCCAGACATTCCTCTGAATCTGACACACACGAGCTAACAATTCTCCAACTTAGCACACCATCTGCAGTGGGTTTAACATAATCATCCATCTACGCAGTCATGTTATAGAAGTTGTCAATTATGTTCCCTCTTGTTGGCTTTATGTACCTCTTTCCTTATGTTGGGTCCAATGGTGCAAGAAACCTTCAAGTCTCCTACCTCAAATATCATTTCCCTCCTTTTTAGTTAATGATTGTCTGATTATCAAATTCCCAATAAAGTCCCATCAGTGTTGGATATGGTTGACTATCATCCATGATCTCAATGAATTTAAAGTCTACTACACTACCACTCCATCTATGTTCATAGGTACTCTCATCAATCAACTAATTGGTACATTCTTGTGTTGGTTTGATAACCTTAACTGAACAGGAGACCAAATAAAATTGAGCTTCCCCATCATTCCCAATATATGCTTTGGTAACACATTTACATTAGACCCCAAGTCCAAGATAACATTATCTACATCATATTCCCCAATCTGCGCATTTAATATGAATTCTTCGTTGGTCCTATTTTTGCACATTACCTAATTCACTACCCTCTATGCGATAGGAAATTTCTTGTTTTGTGTGCAATGGTCAATCATTTCACATAGTGCATTTAGTGTGGTTTCATCTTTCATCAACTCTATGAAACTTCTCAATAACTCCCTTAGAGTGCTTACCTTCCCAAGTAGCTTCTCTGTCATAGTATGATGATAGACAGGAGGTGCAGATGATGTTGATGCTACCCGGTCTTGTCCTAGTATCTCTTTTCTTTCCCTCTAATACGTCTCCCTTTCTTGTTGAGGATCAAACTTCAACATAGGTCCTGTTGATTTCTTGACCCATTTCTCCACTTGTCTTCCTCCATTTGTCACATCATCCCCTATTATAGTTCCTCCACATTTAATTGTTGCAATTATAGGTCCTTGATTATGTTTTTCGGTTGATATCTTATGTACATCCTAATTTGGATTTTGGTTTTAATTCCCCCTTGCTTGCCATTTCACAAGTAATTGAGGATAGTCTTATGTCACATGATCCAATGCTCTACAATATGTGTAGGTTGTACATGGATTTGGGCAGTCACGAGCTAAGTGTCTTGGTTGATTACAAGTGTAACATATTATTGGTCCTCTACCTCCTCTTCCTTGACCTATGTCGAAGTTTCCCATGTTTCCTTGGTTAAAGCCTCTTTGATTATTATATTGTGGACCACCTCCTTTCATTGTAGCATTCTTCTCCTAAATCCTATACATATCTAAAGTGCACTCTCTCATCAATTTGAATGCGTGACAATCCTTCTCTCTGTGCCCGATTGACTTGAATAAGTTGCTAAATAAGTTCATTTGCATACATTGATATTTCTGCAGTAATGGACACTTAGTCGGATGATGTCCCAATTTATTACATATTTCACAATATCCCCTTTCTAGTAATGGATTCGGTTCTCCAGTTTCCAAATACTATGCAAATGCTAGGCATTCGTCCTTGTGGTGCCTTCAGTTCTACACTTAGTACACCAAACTTGTTCCCATTTCTCCTTCTCCTTTATTAGTTCTACCAATTGAATTTTCAAGGTGGCTACCTATGTTTTTACTTGCACCATCCCTCCACTGTCTCCTACAGGGGATGCTTCCATTTTTCGTTGTGATCTCCAATGTTTCAAACTACAATGCAACCTTCTTTTGTATCAGTGGACCACAGATGTGTGGTAAGATTCCTTCAATAAAACATTCCCTATGTTATTGATCGGGAATTTGAAACATTAACCTACCCATCACATCCTTGAATCTCTTCTTAAAGTCCCATACTGACTCAATTTGTACCTGTTTTATTTCCTTTAGCTCGGTAATGTATTGTGACTCAAATTTTGGTTTCTTGAACTCTTTCAACAATGCTTGTCTAATTTATGCTAAAGTCCTTTCTTGTCCTGTAGGTGTGGTACTCTACAACTTCATGTACCAGACTAGTGCACAACCTATAAATGTTGTCGCCAACTGTGCAATCTTTACGGCCTCATCCTGGACATTCTTTTCATCCCAAATTGTCTATCTCGTAGACAAGTAGATGTTGTTATGGGTCCTCCGACCCAACTCCCTAGAACTTGGGTAGTCTTAATGTGATGTCTAACCCTGCCATGTTATTTTATGTAGTACCTCCCCTTGGTGATTTTGGATGAATCTGACTAGTCGTGCTTCCTTTCTTGCTCTGACTATTACTATTCTGACTTCCTCTGCTAACTACAAGTTCTTTTGAAAAATCTTCAATTGTTACCTTAGATTTTTGTGATGCACATGGGGTAAAGGATTCAACATGAGATCCATCCTGAGTAGGACTTAATGGATCTTCTATTATAGGACTAGATGGGAACCCCTCTTCCTCTCCTTTTATGTGTGGTATCTCTACGATCTAGACTATTGCGCAAGGTCCTCTGCACTCAAGCTCATTGTGCGGCTCTCCTTTCTCATCCCCAATATTTTTCCTCTTGTACCTTCTTCCACTGTCCATTACTCCAAACTCGTCTTCTTCTTATAATACAACCTCTTCGGTTCTATGTTTCCTCAGTCCCTCCCTTCCTTCTTCATCTCTTCCTTCATTATTTCCTACCTTCATATTATCCTCTGGTCATCCCTCGGTTCCCCTATGTGCGTGAGGCCCCTTAGCAATCAGATTCCATTGTCATCATGCAATTGTCACACAATAACATCTTTATCCATGTACCCAATGATCTCATAAACTTTTTGCACGGACCCTTAAATAAATCCATCTCTGCAACACTATATGATTGGGTACAATCTACTGCAAACTCTGTAATATAACCTCCCAATATACTTTCCAACCAGAAATCAACTGCACGAGAAGTCTTATTACTTACAGAATTCAACTACCTTACCAAATCAGGAGTTCGTTTCCTCGGTGCTATGGTTTGGTACCTTCCAATACTCTCCACTAATATTTCTAACCATTTTGTGAAAATAATTGGAAATTTTCCAAAGAAAAAATAAATCTCATGCAACTCTGTGTACACGTACCTTTGCATCCATTGCTCATTTCTCATCTAAGGGTTTCTATTTCCTTTTTGAAAAATTTTGTGTTCCTTCCCTTCTATCCATTTTGAGATCTCCTTCTTATTTGGCCTCCAAAACATTCCCTCAATCACAGATTCTGGGTCCTGACAATGGAACCATTTGTTGGCATGCGGTTGTAAGACCCTAGGTTCAAGTTATCTAACCAAAAAAACCCTTCAGACACTGGCCCTTTCAACATCACATGCATGCAAGTGAAGTCTTACCTACGACATCAATTGGGGTTGTAGGAACCAAGTTTCTACAGTAGTGAGGGAATGGGAGGTGAGCATCTTATTCATTCTTACTTATCTACTCTGTGTGCATTATCATGTGGGTTATTCCTTGATTAATTGGTAGATTGAGTTATATAACACCGTTATACTGCATATTGCAACATAAATCATTCATTGTAACATTCATAACTATTGCGCAATGATCATATAGTTAACAGATCTAGTTTAACATGCATAAAGAGAACATTTATGATCAATCACATAAAAGACAAGAAGACACAGTAATTAACGTGGTTCACCCAACTTTGGGTTACGTCCACAAGTTGGCTTCTTTATTCTTATTTCTATAATTGTCTAAGGCTTGCAGAATACACTTACAATAAATGTATCATGCTATCTCTCTCTCCATCTTTCATATCTGCTTTGCAGTGAAAGCCTCTCTCTATAGACTCTCCCTAACAATCAAATATAGACTCTTCATTATGTTAGTGTCAGAAGTCACGCCTGGATTGCTTGCAGGAGTAGAGCCCAACACCCATCAGTTTTATGTCATGATTTGTTTAATGGGGTGATCGATTGGTACAGACTCGAGAAGGTATAGCTTTAACTCAGGAAACTGGGCCTGGTATGTAGAAAGCAAGGGAGGTCTTGATCCAACTTCATTCAGTAAATGGATTAAAGGGTGGTAGATGGAAGACTTGTGAGAAGGGTGAGCAAGACTGCCTTGGGCGACATGCCTTTGGAAGCTTGAGGGCGAAAAACTCAGAGGCCAAGATCCTCTTGGTCTAGAGCTTCAAGGAGCTGAGGGGTGACTCGACTGAATCCTTCAATTCCAAGTTGTTCAGCGCTAAGAAAATCACAGGAACCGATTAGAAACAATGCAACTGTTACAGTGATCCAACCTACATCATCCTATAACAGCTGCAACTCAACTGGATCCTCTAATTCCGAGTTGTTCTAACACAGTAAACAAAGAGATGGAAAAGAAGATGACATCCATAAATTAAGAAGTCTCAAATGCCTTGCACATTAACCAGAGTGACCAGCGCTTCATCAAAACTTTACAATCGGGAGCTTTGCTCAACCATCAATAGATTACAAAATACAAAGACTGAGTTTATATACTCAGAGGAAAATGCCTAACATCGGCGTGCTCAGTCATCCAAGGCTTGGTGTCCCTTTATCCAAATTCGGATGGGAATTCTTTGTCAGGCGCCACCTTAACTACGCATGGCTCCTGCAAGGGGAGTAGCTGAGCCATTAAGTGTCAAGCTAGCATGTGCAGACCTCCTTCAGCTGGTCGAGGACTCGGCGTGGATTCTTTGGAAAAATGGGTGCACAGGATCCTCTCGAGAAGACTGCTTGCCAGATTATCCATACCTTACACTTAATGCCAAAGGAGAGGTTTCAACCACCCCTTCTCATCTTCATTTACTCCAGGCGAAAAATCAGGATCGAGGTTGAATCGGATGGCGTATGGAGATCACGATGATCCTTTCCGCGACTAGACTCGACGCCTTTGGCCCCCTTTTTACACAACTCCTTTCTTTCCCAGGTGACCACGGGCTGTGACCCTGAGTCTATTCCCAAAGCGCTTTCGGCGTTCGCGAATAGAAGGAGTTAATCCTTGCTTATTCACAGTTGCGATGAGCGAAACGCTGAGATGGCTTAATCGGGCGCCACGCGTCTCTCTTAGATCTGACGGTCCTGAACTTACTCGGTGATGTTGTGGGCTCGGGTTCTGGATGCTCCCGACACCTCGCGCATTGGGAATATGACGGAGTTGTTCCTTGCACCTTGAAATCACGATGGGTGAAAAGGCAAGGAGCCTAATCATGCACTAGGTGTCCCCTTTGGATGAACGGCTGAGATTGCTTCTCGATACCGCGGGCCCGACTCTGGGTGCTTTCGGCACTCTGAGGTTCGAGGTTTCGAGATGTAGAAGACAAGGGACTTTCACCCTTCGAACTCCTGAATGTCGATATGCCGACTAGATCTCGCACTTTGTGTCGCTGGATCGGACGACCCAGATTTAGTCTTGAAATATAGGCGCTTTCTTTGACGCTATATATCGGTTAACTTGGTAGCCCTGATATCCTGATGACTGTTGATCTTCCCTTATGGATGAATCTGGACCGTCGACAACATAACTTCGCCCTCTTACGTGCTTGGAAGCCTTAAAACGAGATTTTTTCATGCTGCTCTCGGGCGCTTCTCGTGCATCTTGCAGACCCGAATACTCTTGTGCTTAGGACAAGAAATGTCGCTAACATTAGGCTCCATGGGGGATAGAGTCATCCCTGTGATTCTCTAAGGAATCATTCTGTAGCTTCAGTGCTTTGTTGTTGGGCTATGGAGTCAGGCTCAAAACATCCCGCTGCTGAAAATACAGGTCAAAAAATAAAAGCAACAAAATAAAGATACATGCTCAAAGGAGCTTATTTATATACAATCCTAAACTAATAAAACATTTTACATGGGGCTAGGTGAAAGCAGACTTCCACCATAGACAATCAAGTAACTTCCTGAAGGGAAGCTCTTTCTTTCTGTCGATGATCACCAACAGATGGTGTAACTGTGACAGCAGAACGGCTACACTCTTCAACTTCTCCTCACAGGGTGAAGTTGATATGGAATAGGGCAGATCCAAGGCCTAAAGGACATGCCACTCCATGTCCTCGCTGACAGGATCATAGAATGAGTGGAAAACCCTGTGAAAAGGTTAGCAGCAGGCCTGCTTTGCTCCACAGCTACTCCTACAGGGTTGAACTTCATGAGTCTGCATAGGTGAATGGGCGGGCTCTGGGTAGGAAGTCACTTGTTCCACTAGTTCTTTCTTCTCTTCTTCTTGGCTCTCCCCCAGGTCTGATTCATATTCATCATAAATAGGGACAATGGGGTGGTTCTGCTTGCTGACTGGCTCTTCAATATCTTTATAGTGATCAAATGTAGGATAAGCTTGTTTCTCATCATCATTATAATAGGGGGTGTCCTTCATTGATATGATCCTCCTCCAAAACAATGATCCCGTAAAAAAAAATTGTTTTAGGGATAGTGGGACCTGCTAGTTCTGGCTACTCATACATAATCGTTTTCTCTTTAATCCCAGGTAAAAATATACCGTGAGAAACCCCCTGGAGGAAAAGAGAATAATCCTCTTCCACAACTAACCCCTCTTTTAAAAAGAGAGGGTCTTCGTCATCATGAGCAGAGCTGCTAGGAACATCTGCTTCAACCCGATATCCAGGTGAGTCATCTACCACGGACCACATTTTCTCTATAAACTCACAATTTCCACAAGAGGCATGTTGATCGTTATGAATATCTAAAAGAATAGAGGCATCTGATATAATGTCATATGCTTCCGTTCTAGGGCTAACACAATTAATATCATTCAACACCCCTATATTTTCCTGGCAAATGATTTCCTCCATAGTAAAAGCTTCATCATGGACCTGGTCTTCAGGGCCAGCAGAGGCTTCATGAAGCGAAGAAAACTCCTCACAACAGTTTTCATACAAATAATCAGTTGGAAAATAATCTTTACAAAATGAATTGAAAGCTGTATGAAAACCTGTTAAAGAGCAGATGCTTGCAGCAGGAAGAGATTGACACCATTCAAGAGAAGCTCCCTTCAATGAATACCTGAAGAGCTTAATCTGGACATCTTCATGCATGATATTAAGTTGATGAATAACCTCATGAAAGTCCATAAATGCTCAGCTAGTACCTCCCAACTCTTTGCGTGAAATTCAGGGAGGAAATTTTCCCATATGTCTCTATCAGGAAGTGCATTAGGAAAACCAACTATCTGAGAAAAGTCACAGAAAGCAAACCTTTGAGCCAGAATTTTCTCCATATCGAACCAGTGGAGTCTCCAATCGATCCTTGAATCATGGAGTCGCCAGGTGAAAGATGCACAGCTTCAAATGTGCCTGGTCCTTGTTCACCATCAAAGGCTAGATCTTAACGTTGTCGTTACCCCAGGAAGCTTCTCAGGCTGAGAAAGAAGCCACTGAAACCTTCTCGAGAAAGATCCTCTGGGTTATCTTTCAGGTGTGCCAACAGTAGCCACAGCTGAAATAGTGAAGTGGAAACAATGGAGTCACCACAGTGGAGTCACCAAGTGCATAGTAGAAATCTTGATAATTTTGATATCTGATGCACCTTCAGAATTAGTTAATCGTTGTCGTTCAATCCCGGGGAAAATTTTCAACTTCGTCCCCGGTAGCGGCGCCATAAATGTTAGCGTCATAAGTCACCCCTGGATTGCTTGCAGGAGCAGAGCCAAACGCCCATCAGTTTTATGTCACGATTTGTTTAATGGGGTGATTGATTGGTACAGACTCGAGAAGGTATAGCTTTAACTCAGGAAACCGGGCCTAGTATGTAGAAAGCAAGGGAGGTCTTGATCCAACTTCAGTCAGTAAATGGATTAAAGGGTGGTAGATGGAAGACTTGTGAGAAGGGAGAGCAAGACTGCCTCGGGTGATAGGCCTTCGAAATCTTGAGGGCGAAAAACTCAGAGGCCAAGATCCTCTTGGTCTAGAGCTTCAAGGAGATGAGGGGTGACTCGACTGAATCCTTCAATTCCAAGTCGTTCAGCGCTAAGAAAATCACAGGAACCAATTAGAAACAATGCAACTGTTACAATGATCCAACCTACATCATCCTATAACCACTGCAACTCGACTGGATCCTCCAATTCCGAGTTGTTCTAACATAGTAAACAAATAGATGGAAAAGAAGCTGACATCCATAAAGTAAGAAGTCTCAAATGCCTTGCACATTAACCAGAGCGACCAGCGCTTCATCAAAACTTTACAATCGGGAGCTTTTCTCAACATCGATAGATTACAAAATACAAATACTGAGTTGATATACTCAGAGGAAAACGCCTAACATCGACGTGCTCAGTCATCCAAGGCTTGGTGTCCCTTCAGCCAAATTCGGACGGGAATTCTTTGTCAGACACCACCTTAACTGTGCATGGCTCCTGCAAGGGGAGTAGCTGAGCCATTNTAAGTGTCGAGCTAGCATGTGCAGACCTCCTCCGGCTGGTCGAGGACTTGGCATGGAATCTTTGGAAAAATGGGTACACAGGATCCTCTCGAGCAGACCACTTGCTAGATTATCCATACCTTACGCTTAATGCCCAAGGAGAGGTTTCAACCACCCCTTCTCATCTTCATTTACCCCAGGCAAAAAACCAGGATCGAGGTTGAATCAGATGGCGTATGGAGATCACGATGATCCTTTCCGCGACTAGACTCGACGCCTTTGGCCCCCTTTTTACACAGCTCCTTTCTTTCCCAGGTGACCACGGGCTGTGACCCTGAGTCTATTCCCAAAGCGCTTTTGGCGTTCGCGAATAGAAGGAGTTAATCCTTGCTTATTCATAGTTGCGATGAGCGAAACGCCGAGATGGATTAATCAGGCGCCATGCGTCTCTCTCAGATCTGACGGTCCTAAACTTACTCGGTGATGTTGTGGGCCCGGGTCCTGGACGCTCCTGGCACCTCGTGAATCGGGAATATGACAGAGTTGTTCCTTTCACCTTGAAATCGCGATGGGCAAAAAGGCGAGGAGCCTAATCATGCACCAGGTGTCCCCTTTGGATGAACGGCTGAGACTGCTTCTCAATACCGTGGGCCCGACTGGGCGCTTTCGGCACTCCGGGGTTCGGGGTTTTGAGATGTGAGAAGACGAGGGACTTTCACCTTTCGAACTCCCGAATTCCGATATGCCGACTAGATCTCGCACTTTGTGTCGCTGGATCGGACGACCCAGATTTAGTCTTGAAATATAGGCACTTTCTTTGACGCTATATATCGGTTAACCTGGTAGCCCCGATATCCCGATGACCATTGATCTGCCCTTATGGATGAATCTGGACCGTCGACAACATAACTTCGCCCTCTTACGTGCTTGGAAGCCTTAAAATGAGATTTTTCCATGTTGCTCTCGGGCGCTTCTCGTGCATCTTGCAGACCCGAATACTCTTGTGCTTAGGACAAGAAATGTCGCTAACACATTCTATGTCTACTCTCTCACTCTCCTCACGAACAGAACTCAACAGAACCAAACTAATCCCCTATCTTCCCAACCCATTACATATTTATACATGGACTCTAGAGCTCAAAACCATACTTTGCTTATCCCAAAAACCCTATTACAACTCATTCTGAGTCATGCTAACTCATGAAAACTCATGTTGGCTCATTGTTCGGGCTTGCTTTTCCTGCTTTTACGTCTGCATGCTAATTTTGCACTCCCGACTATTTTTCTTCCTGCTTTTGGCATGTCGAACTATTTTCCTTCCTTTTCGCCTGCTTTGTCTTCTTTCTTTATTCTCCTGCTTTATTCTCCTTCTTTTATTCTCCTCTAAGTATTCTCTTACCTCGCACTTCAATCTTGAATGTGCCTTTATTGCGCATTTTGTTCCTGCCTTGTCTTATTTATTCTGTTGCTGCATATATCCTCCATTCTTAGGATTTTCTTGAAAACTATATCCAAAATGCATGTCCAACAATATACCACTCTACTTTTCATCTAGAACCTTCCACTCATTGAAAGTTTTAAATGCTTTTGATTTCTTCCCTAGGAAGTAAGTCCACACCTTTCTCTTGTGATCATCAATGAAGGTCTTAAAATACAACTTACCTACAATAGATGGTTGACTCATGGATAGTATGTACCAACTTCAATAATGACTTTGCACACCATGCTTTCCTAGTGGGGAAACCCTTGCATGTTTTCTTGCAAATAAGACAAGCTTTACAAATCTCTATATGATTTTGTTTTTGTGGTAATGCTTGCACCATATTCAACTTATGTTGTAAAATTAAATTAGTGAAATTTAAGTGTCCATACCTTATATAACATGATATGTTAGAATCAACTATTGTTTCCAACACAAACTCAACACTAACTTTTCTTTTAGTCGATAGAGACCATGTTATTCTTAACCTCAACCCATGAGTGCATATCCTTCCTTAAATTCCTTTATCATACACATTGCATCTTCACATGCATATTTCAAATTCATTTTACTCAACTGATTAATAAATAGAATATTCTTCTTCAATCCAAACATGTAAAAACCTTCTTGAATATCGTGTGGCTCCTCTATATGTAGCAACATAGATACATCACCTTTGCCAACAATCTCTATAGTCATGTCATCTTCAAACTTGGTATCTCCATAAATATATGGTTCAAACTTTCCAAACCAATCTTTCCTTCTAGTCATATGTGTACTTGCACTTGTAACAAACTCACGCATAATGTCCTTCCTTGGTATAGTAGTAGTAGACAATATTATTTCTCATAGATTTCTCAAAATTATATGAATTTCTTTCATCAAAATCATTTGCTCAAGTTTCTTACCTTAACTTTTCTTCGTATGTGTCTCCACAATAAGTGATTAATAAAAAAATTTACTTCATAACTTATTTAGTCACTATTCTTTATAAAGTAACATGCCACCAAGATCGGTGACTAAAATTGTTCTAGCTCTTCAAGAAACATTCAAACTAATTACAAAAGGTATAAATACCTTAGCTAATGATTTTCAAAGAAACTAAATCATTCGGATCCATTGTATCATTAACACCAACTAGTTGGTCAGATACATCTTATATGTAGGTCATATAGTCAATAACATTTTCATTGTCACCAAGCTTTGAGGCATACAACTAGTTACACAAGTAGAGTACTCTCAAGTTATTGAAGCTCTCATATAAATTATGCAATGTGGTCCATATAGTATGTGAAGTCTTCAAGTTCTTAATTTGAGGAATGATGTGCCCTGCAAAAGTAGAGTTTGTGAAATATTGCATGTCTTCATCACATGCCTCAAACTTCACTAAACCAACAACATCAACAGGAGCAACTTCCTTTCCCTTTACAAGCTTCAACAACCTTTTCTTCATTAACACAATCTATATATGAAATTTCCAAATGGAGTAGTTATTTCCATCTAGCTTGATCTATGGTAAAGGAATGCTTGAATAGGTGAAGGCCATTCTTCCCCTTTGTTAGCAATCTCTAAAATTATTTTACTATGATGCATATCTACAAATTTCATGGATCAAATCAAACTAGCCTTTGATACCTTGTTGGAAAGGAGGAGGAAATTGGAATTGTTCTACATAGTTGAAATTCTACACGATTTTTATCCCTTCCAAGGTATGTTTATCAATGTGTTGCACACTCTTATAAACTCTCCCAACCTTACTAAATAAACTAGGTATTATACTGATATATTTTTAGGTTTCACAACCTATTTAGCTAAGTACAACATAGCAAGTTCTTCTTACATAAATTACAAGTTGCACCACACATGCACTAGTTCATAATGAACAACACCCAAGAATGTTAACAAGATCATTGCAACTGAGTTAAAAAAATTCTCACATGTCATCACAACTAGTTTTGTTTGAAATTATAGTAAATGTGTACCAATCATCATCTAAAACAACTCACAATTGAATGTGCAGAAAAACCAACTATTGTTAACTAGAAATATGCAACATGTACAACAAATTAGTTAGAGAAGGTATAGCATTACCTCTAGGGAAACAATATCAATTCTATCAACTTAGAGTGCTTAGGCTCACATAACAACTATCACAACCTTGAGCCCACTACAACAAAATCATTACAGCTCATGACTCATAAATGATTTACAACACTTGGCTTACTCTTCATGTCTTCGATGTACAAATTGTTTATACATCATATCATTCTATGTGTAGGAATTACAATAATCAAGCTTGATTGGGTTAAAGACTAATTGCCTCAATGGTTTCCTTATTTTAGGTTTATAGTATCAAAGGTGATGATGCTCGCTCCTAGTTTTTTAGGTATCATCTTTGACTTTACCAAGTAACTTCTATGTATAAATCATAATGTCTCCAACAAAGAGTTCTAGGTCAACAACACAAATATGGATCTCGCTAGCCCCCATTTTCACATTGAACTTCAAAATCTAGGGAAAGAAAGGGGGCTTGACTCCCAACATGTGATGTGGATACTTCAAAGAGATTGTGTACCTCACTTGTGCCTATGCTAAACAAGAAACCTCTTCATCAAAATCTTTATCAATCTCCACACCCTTATCATATATTCACCTATATTCTTCATTATCGTTTCCAACAATAACATGCTAAATTTTTAAACCATATAATACTAAGTTGACCTCCCCCCCCTCCCCTCCCCCTCTCCTAGATGTCCCATGCATTAGTGGTCACATGTTCAATATAATTAAGGATGTTCATCGTCTATGTCTCCATAGGAATACAATGAGACACATTAGGGAAATCAAGAGCATATTTCCCCCTCTTATACAAACCAATAATAACTCAGATATTGTCCTATGTTCGTGATCCATGTGGGCACTTAGGTATGCCACTATCTCAAAAATAATCCTAAACCTTATTGGGTTTACAATAGTCTTACAGATCTTGAACTTTTGGTGCATTTTTTGGGCCCTACCCATGAGTTTTTGGTGATGTCTATGATAGAGGTTAGGTATTCCAAACACATAAAGCTCATAATAATCTTTTTAAAGATCCAAGATTGCCCAAAATGGAGTTAGTATGCAAAAATTATGTCCTCGGGAAATCGATGTACCAATTGGGGCCCTCGATGCTTGCATTCATTTTTCCACTCAGCTTCAAGGTCACGGTCTTTTAGATCTCGGGGGTTTTTCCTCTTATTTTTAGCATTATGTTAAAATATAATTTGAGACATTCATTGTGGTATGTTTTAAAATGAACATAATCATCAAATCTCTTCTTGGAGTTAATATACCGTCATTTTAGCCACATTGTATTGCTATGTACATTGCAATGTTTTCACCAATTGCTTTGTTGATATAATTTCATTTTCACTTTTGATACTATATTCTCAATATTGTATCTAGTTTTATCTAAGATGGTGTACTTTCATTTCTTTCTCAATATAATTGAGATTAATTTGGATGTACTACCTATCTTCAAGGCATGCTAATTTTGTTTCCAAATTTCTCATAAAGTGATTCTTCACCTTAATGGATCTAGCCTCCTCATAATATTTCAAGATGCCATCACCAATAAGGAGATTGCATATATCATCTACCACGGAGTTTAGAAATCTCTCTCATTTCTTATCAGATGATTCACATGCTGCTTACAAGAGGATGTAGTTCAATGGATTAACTATAAATTTAGTTGATGTAGTTCAATGGATTAATTATTTTGTAAGAAAAGAATTGGTGTTATTTAACAATTAACAAAAAAAATTAATCGTGCATCAATGCTTCACAAAAGCAATGGCAATTGCACACTAGTGCTCCACAAAGAAAATGGCACACTAGTATGAGTATGTTAATAATAAGCATTGTATATACTGTGTTAAACTATTATAATAATAATAATAATAATTATCTATTTTTAAGTTCACGACCAAGCTAGACACCTAATTGGTATATGAAACCCCTTGTTTCAGTTTAAAATGCTTTTCTTAGTTTTATTTTGATGCGGTGAGAACGCTTTTTCAAATTTTAATATATACAGTGGACACTTTCAAGAGCACAATACAAAACTAATTATTAATGCCTGCCATCTTCCTGAACAAATCTATTTTAATGGCACCATAATATATCTATTTTAATAGCACCATTACTGGCATTGAAGGATTTCTTAATCTCACTCTCTCACTATTTTTGGAATCGTTGAAGAAGGATTGGTACGTTTGTACTCTTTCTATTTTTTTTACACAAATTTTAAAGAATCGCAATTGACAGGGAATGTCTTTTTTTTCTGGAAAGGATAATGTAATGCTTATACACTCCGTCGCTATGATACGCCACAAATATGGGCAGGCATATATTTGGCGGTTTGCAACATGATATTCCAGTGGTTATAAGATAAATAGTTTTATTTTCTTTAATTAGATCGAGGTTAAAATGTAATTATGTTGGTAGTATATGTATTGTGATTATATTATAAACTTTTTAATTTACATGATGTAATTGACACTTACCAAGTGGTTGCCTTTTAATTGTTTAGTTGGAAACTTTTTACTTTACATTATGTAATTGACACTTACCAAGTGGTTGCCTTTTAATTGTTTTGTTGAAAACTTTGGAAGACACAAGTCTAAGTTTATTGTTCTAGATAACTTTGAGAGATTGCAAGTTCCTTAAACATAATTTAATCCTATTTCACTTCATAGAATCTTAGTGCTTTACATTCTTCAATATTAGAATTGTTTTAATGAAATACTGGAATCACATTCGTTTTTTATTCTTTATTATATATATGGATCATGTTTCAATTTTTACAAGAAATGGTTAATACAAATAGAAGAAGTATTCCCTTCCACACCCATTTCTTGGGGAATTATAAGAACTTGCACTTTCATTTTTTTCTTTAGGGGTAGGTGTGAGAGAATTATAACAATGCCATAGTATTGAGGGAATTTTTTTTTTTTTTAATAGGTGGGTGGAGGGAATTAGAACAACACCATAACATTAAGAGAAGCACTCAACTTTTGGTATCCTTATGAAATAATTTTCCATGGTATGAAATATATCTTGTTGAAAACTTCTAGAGACCAAGTTTAGTCACCTTGAATTGATAAGTATGAATGACAAACAATAATTTTATTTCACCGATGGCTTCTATGTTTTACATTTTCAACCAAGTATAAGAACTTGCAATATTCTATTTGCATTATTTTCTTAAGGATACATATTGCATTCCCTCATGGGCTTTAACACGTGAAGTGTTTCCTCTTTCTAAGCTATGGGGTGTAAGATAACATTCTCCATGTCATTCTTTTATTTCTCTATCAATCATGCAAATAAATAAAGGAATTGCTTCAAATCTCAATAGCTAGGTTACATTATGAAATATTTTCCTCTTCAAACATAATCTTTGTAGTAGTTCAATTTAGTGTGTTAAATAACAAGTTGGAGAACCTGATATCTAGATTATATGGATACTTCTATCCAATATCATTTCAAGGAGATCGAATTTGTAATCAAAGCTAAGAATCAACATTTCACAAAGATCTCCTGGGAGGTTGAGAGTAGAGTTTACGAGACAACCAATATTGTTTGAAGTTAAATAAGACATAATAGAAAATATTTAATCCCCCTCACCCTCCTTCCAATCAAATTAGTTTTAGCTTAGTTTTTTTTTTTTTTTTTTTNTTAACAGAGACTCAAAATCATTTATATTAAAAAAGTTGGGCCAAGGCAACCAGTAAGCATAGAGTTTTTACAAAAAAAGGCATATAGCCTGTAGGTATTTCTATAGCTAAGATACAAGTAGAAAAAGTAAATCCCTTCCTAGACAGAGTTTCTAATCATGAAAACTAATTACATCGTTGTAGAATTTCCCAAGGCACCATAAAAATTTGTAATACATAAATTGGATGAAAGAAGCAGTATCTGGAGGTTCTGGGGTCTTAGTTGAGAGTTGATACCCTTCTTTTGTGTCCATAAGAGCAGTCACACAATCTCCATTTCCATTACCTCATTTGATATCATCACCTTGTGAGGAAGGTCTACCTGGATTAACTAAGGCTGAGTGTTATAACCCTAAATTGAACCATACATGCATACCTGGCATCAGGCCATCTTACTTGCTATTTTTGCCAAAGCCATCACTGAATAACTCTTCTAAAAAAACATATTTTTGAAGATGTACACGCCCTACACCACTGTTGCTCGCGTACATACACTTGATGTACCTCTACAGCTCGCGTACGTATGCTATTTGCACCATTACAACTCTCATATCCTCACAAAATTTGCAAAAAATAAAAAGTTGCAAAGGGATACGGGCTTTTGGGTAGTTTCTTAACCATTTGATCGTCCATAGTCGGTCACCCAACCGAATAACTATATTTTTGGCATATAAAAGAAGGTGTTGGGGTCCCATTCCTACAAGAAGCATGACAGAAAAGAAACTCTGCCCATTTCAGTATTCCCCCCTTGCCCCAATTATTTGTAGCCACATTGTGAGTTTGAGCCAGAATTCCTTATTCCAACCTTTTTTCCTCCATTGCAAACCCTTGTCATTTCCCTAGAGAGAACTGAAGAGGAGAAAGATAAGTGGAAGAAGTTGGAGCTTGGTGAAGAGGAGCCCAGGATCGAGTTCGAGGAGCAGTAGACAGTCTCATATTGTAAGTAACTCTGTGAGATTAATATAAAGAAATATTTTTTTCGTCCCTCCAAATGATGTCTTCAATCTTTATGATTTATTTATATTTTTGTTATGATATCTAACCCACTAATTAATATATAGAATGCATGCTCGTAGTTTCTTGTTTGTCTTTTGGTGAATGCAGGTTGGCCTTGGGAGGATATCTGCAGTCGGGAAACAACGGAGCACAAAGGGATCGACACCGGATGCGGGGTTTAAGGTAAGCCTATCAGATCCCTATACTTTGCATTTTGTGTATGATTGTAGGGTACTATTGGGATAGTAGTTGAAAGTAGGAGACTTTAGATGGTTAGCTCTGCCTTCACTTTAGAACCCTAGTGTAGTCCGTAGGGGGTTTTCCCACTATAGTAGAATTGACAACCATATTGGGGAGCCTCTAGGGTTTTTAGGGGATATTTTTTGGGTGCTTTAATTGATTTAACTGCCTTTTTTGAGTTTCAGTAAGTGTCTGAGTCTTTAAGGGATTATGGTCTTCCATACCAGTACTCCCTTCCTTGTCAGTTTGACTGTTTTTTTCTTTTTTTTAAAGTTATAGAGGTGTATGCAACTTGTAGTGGGTTTGCACGCGTACATACGTGCCCTACCTTTGGACAACCCGTGTACATACAAAGGCTATTGAAGTGTCAGTAGTGTGCCTGTGTTGAGAAAATATTTTTTAAAGAAGAGGCAGTCAACCTCTTCCCTGTCAGAAGTCATACTTCTCAGGGGTTTTCTTGATCTAGTCCTGGTCTCTATTATAGCAGTCTGTAGCTTAGGTCTAATCTCAGATTATCTTTTCTTTATTAAAGATTTCTTGTGTTTTCTTTATTAGGGTTTTTTGGACGAGTTAACGAGTCGGTTCTGATATGCCTTTTTTAGTATTGTCAGTGACTCCCTGCGATCTACGGTGGGGCCATAAGTCATTTTTTGGTCTTGTCTTGTCTTCATTTTCCCCTTTTTTTCTTTAGAAGAAAAGAAAAGATTTTTTTTTCAAAGTTTCTTGTTTTGAAGCATAAAATAATAATAATAATAAAAAAATCAGTTTCTTGTTTGGTTAAGTAGTTAGGTTAGTTTTCTTGAATTGTCAGTAAGAAGAGTGCTTTCATAATCTCTTTATTGAATACTTAGGACTTTAAGTAGCTCGTAGTCGAGTGAAATTCAGTTCTGAGTTTTTCTTTTAAAGAGATCTTAGAAAGAAAAATTAGTTAGAAAAGTTGGTTAAAGAATGTTCAATTTGCAAATCTTTGTTTATTGAAGAAGAAGTAATTTTGTTTCGAGCATTTGCTCTTCTCTTTCGTCTCTTAACAAACACCATCAATTTCACTTTCATTCCCTTTGACTAAAGAACAACCACTTAAAATTAACAATAAACTAAAATTTATCATACTTTCACGTTTGTAGGGTCCATCAACTAGATTAGGCTAGAGCCCTGATTTAGGTTGGAGAGGAAACTCTTCAGGGCTATAAAACAAACATACGAGTCTGTGCTAGGGAGTTTAGAAGTCCAGTGACGTGGAAACTATTCAGGACCCCCCTCTAACACAGGGGCTAAACATGAGGTCGTGTGCAGAAAGGTAGTGGAAATAACCCCTCCAAAGCCGGACCAATTGTAGTGGAGGAATGCATATAGAGGACTTATCTTGGGATTATGTTGATCACATTTTCCACAGAGCTTTGTGGGTCTCAAATCTAATTGAGTTCCTCAGTTGTCTTCCAGAAAACTTTCTTTTAATACCATCGATAGGTTTTGGGCTCGATACCCTTCTCATTGCGGTCCACCCGACTGTCAACTGCACCTGCCTGGTAGTTGTTCACGAGCTAGCAACCTAGTTGCCTTGATATTAGGGACTTACACAGGTGATTGTGGGGGTATACTGTAGTACCTAGGGTAGACATCGGGCCACGCTTTGCATAGTATACTCGGAGGGTGCTTTCATGTTCGAGTTGCACTTGCACCAGTAAGTTGCTCTAGTGTTGGCTAGTGCAACTGTTCTTCCAACTAGTTGTAGTGGTTTGATTGCTTTATCTTTAGGAACTTTTTCTAGTGCATGTTTTGGTCTTCAACGTTAGTAAGCTCTAGTGTGTCGTTGATCTTCTCCCACAGTGGAAGATCAAGAGCTCTGTCGGTCGCGAAGGCTTTTGGGTCTACTGCTGATTGAAGTGGAGCCACCATCGCCACTGCTAAGGTGAAGACTTGACCAACAAGGGTCATTTAAGGTGACTGGGCAATAGAAAATTATACCTGAGCCAACCTCGAGAGGATAAATTTTGAATCCGAAGGAACCAACTATTTCTGACCTTGGAGTGGAATCTCTTGGTCCGTATAACCCTCCGATCATTGACTTGTTGGCACCACTCTTGATAGAGCTTTGCCCCACAAGGGTAACACAGCATGAGCACCAAATAGTCTTGCAAGTAGTAGTGGAAACAAATGTTGTGACTTCTTCAGGGAGTCCCCATACTCCCTCCACAGTTGTCACTACAGGGGGTGTTATGCCTCCTAACCTACCATCGTCGGTTCGGACCACCATGGTCTCGACCATATCTACCTCAGGAAGTGTTCTGATACTGTCTATGGCGGTGATCACTGCTCCTTTCACCCAGAGTGCAACAGGCCCTCCATTCTCATACGGGATTCCTGGCTTCGATACGAACTCTTTCCTTTCATAATCGACTATGTAGACTTTAGGTCTGGGGGCAGGGAGTTCGAATGCTCCTCTGCAAGGATCCATGGGAGGCACTTCAACCCCCTACAATGTTTTCCCTTACGGCGAAGGTCATATACCTCCTTCGTCTCCTTCGCTCGGTGGTGCTCACCAACACTCCACCAGGCCGAACATAAACTTTAGTTCGTTTGGAGCGGGCAATCAAGGACTTCCTTCTTATAGCATGACGGTAGGTTCTACGTCGTTCTCTTTGTTTGGCGCGTTTGGTAACAATGCATTCTCGTTAGCTGCCATCTGGGTTGGGGAAAACTTTGGTTTTGGATCACAAAATCCTGCGTCGGGTACTTTTCCTACGCAGGGGGCACACACTTCTCAAGGACCTTGGAATCCGTGGCAGGGATCAGTTCCCTCGTCAGGGATGTTGACCGGGGAAATCCCTTTCATAGCCAATGGAACCCCGGGCAAGGCTCAAGACCTATGCCCGTCGGATCGGCAGGGGGAAACCCTTTCCAGAATCCTTGGAATACAATGCAAGCCAAACCCTCGACATCCTACTACGGGAGTCAATCGATGACGTCTCAACAAGTGCAGAATCTGTATGTTGGTCACAGCCATGGTTTTTACCAGAACCCTAGCCAACAATCTAACTTTTCTTGGCAACCTGGTGCCAGCCAAACTCCAGGCTCCTTTCTTCCTGGTTATAACCAACAACCTAAACTACCGTTTCTGGCAACTTTGCATTTGCTAGACTTATCAAGATTATTGAATGACCCAATCTGTCATGATCCACGTTGGCCTGCTATGCCGACCAAGTTTCCCTCAGAAATCTCAAAGTTTGAGGGAAAGACTAATGAAGATCCAGGTGATCATGTGACTACCTTCCACTTATGGTGCTCATCCAACTCATTGAGAGACGAATCCATCCAGTTGTGTTTGTTTCAACGCACTCTCATCAGGAGTGTTGTGAAATGGTACATTGAGCTCGTCCGCTCAAGATACTCTATGTTTGGCGAATTGGCAATGGTTTTCTTAAACCATTTTCAATTACCTGTGAGATACAACATTGACACAGAATTGCTGGCCAACTTTGAGTAGACAAAGGTAGACCATATCTCTGATCATATATGAGAATGGAGACGCTGGAAGAGCTTGATAAAAGTACCACTCCCACCAGCATTTTTGCTAGAGTGGTTCCTCAAGTCTTTGGTCCCGTAGTTATCCAAAGACATAGCAACGTCGAGGGTATTTTCAGAAGAAGAAGTGATAATGAGAGCTCAACAGCTAGAGCTGATTTACTCTAAGTCTGGTTTACTTTATGAAATTTTGCTAGATGCACTGCAATTGATACTTGACAAGACTAGACAGAGATATGGACCACATGCCGATGCTATTATTGGTTCAACACAAATGAAGCCCGTTGATCAACTATCAAATCAATTGCAGCAATTGTCAATACAACAGATAGTGTCCAGCCAGAACACTGGTTCGGCTACTCCCCCTACCTAAATGACGGATGTACATAGTGTGCAATTGACAAATCTGAAGGCCACCTAGCAGCCTGACGGAAAGAAGAAACAACGAAAGAAGGGTAACAGGGACAAGAAACCCACCAATAATGTTAGTGGGGGAAACACAGAGAAGAATAATTCAAAGTATCTGTGTAACCTTTGCATGGAAGACCATCCGACTCACCTATGCCCTTGGCTCGGAGAGGCCCAAACGTTTTTGGCACAGTAGCAGCCTGTTGTGTTAACAAACCTATTTCCACATGGACAAAATTTAACTCAAGCCTCTTCAAACACGGATGGGGGCAGTCAGGGACCCCCTTCGTTGTCTAGTAATCCCTTGACCTCGAATGTTTATATGTTGAAAGGTGATGCTCATATAGCAACTAGGGAACACGATTACGGAATGCCAAGTACTTTCGAGAAGGGTAAAGAAGCTGAAAACCCATATGTTCCTCTCCAAATCGAGAAAATGTTGGGTGAAACAATGACGTGCATCCCCAAAGGTGCGTTCAAGAAATCTTCCCACAATCCAAATGCAAGGGCCGCCCAAAACTACTCTGTGGTGGAGGATTTGTCACAAACCCCTTGTGCAATGTCTGCTTTGGAGGTCCTCCAGAGCTGCCCTTCCTATAGAAAGGATCTGTTAGCTTCCTCAGGATCCATTGAGACCTATAATCCTAGAATGATCACACTCGATACGACCAACTTAAAACCTCGTCTCCCCTACCATGTGGCATTTCAGATAGTAGTGGCTTATACCACAAAAACTTTTACCCATAATATTTTCCACACATTGGTGGATGAGCATGCCTCAACATGCATGATGTCATTGGCATGTTGGAAGGCCATTGGCCAACCCATTTTGTCTCTGTCACCTACTCTTCTTACATCTTTCGATGGTCATTCATTTCGACCACATGGAATCATCCCTTCCTTCCCTGTGCAGTTAGGAAGGAAGACCGTGTGTGTCAAGGTTGAAGTGGTCACCTCTCGACTACAACCTTCTATTAGGAAGGAGTTGGACCTATGTTATGCATGCATTGGTCGCGACAATTTTCTGGATCTTGTTGTTTCCACACGAGGGTCATATTATGTCCATTGATTAGTTGTCTTTCTCCCGTCCCGACCCTTCATCGGTGGCATCCACAGTCCCGATGATTGATAAACCTCAGCCCGACGTCATCAACGTAGGGGTTGGTTTGTGCCCACCTTTGATGGGTACTTTCAATTACCCACCTCCAACCAGCGATTTCAAGTACATATCGGCTGTCCCCAACCAGCCAAGGGCCAAAATTTTCAAGTCTCGTCGTTTCGCACGACTTACTTTAACGATATGTGGACTCTTCCTTCCCCATCAGCCATGATGGAAGGGACAGGGCACCATGGCATGGCCATGCCCTTGTCTGCGGCAGAATTTTTGTACTCTATAGTCTAGCAAGCTTCCGTCGACCCCGATTTGATTCCTGCACAGGAGTTAGATCCGGTTCTCGAGCCTATTTGGGCTCAAGGTTCCCTCGCTGATATTGATTCTTTAGACTTAGTATTTCCCTCAGACGAGGTGATTACTGAGGCAATGACTAGTCCGGACAGACCCTGGGACGATCTCCATCACATATCTTATTTTCTCCCAGAGTTAAGAAGAATTGAAGCAGGTGAATTCACTTTGAATATGACTGGAGATAGGTCTTTCCCTATCAATCCTTTGGCTACGCACACAGTTTATGTTGAAGGTAATATGGTAAGCATCGATAAAAATATACCTATTGATATCTCCAGAAATCCTAGCGTCGTGGAGAATGTGTTCGTCAGAGCAGACTACTCCCCTGAAGAGATTCGAATTTACACGGATTTATTTAAATAATTCCGTGACATTTTTGCCTTGTCTTATGAGGAAATGCCAAGCATTGATCCAAGAATCATCAAACATGAAATCACAACATATCTTGACACTAATATGGTCTGGTAGAAGCTTCGTCTAGATAATCCTAAGAAAGCAGCAGCTATTAAGGATGAAGTAGAGAAACTACTCAAAGTTGGTTTCATCTACCCCGTCCAATTGACTCAATGGGTGTCAAATCTCGTTCCAATCAACAAAAAACATGATTCACATATGTACAAACTTCCGTGATTTGAACAAGGCCTGTCTAAAGGATAATTTCCCCACTCCATTTATTGACCAGATCGTCGATGAATGAGCAGGCTGCGAGGTCTTTTCTTTGATGGATGGTTTTTCAGGATACAATCAGATACAGATCAAACCCAAAGACCAACACAAAACCGCTTTCATTTCTACGTGGGGTGCATTCACTTATCAGAAGATGCCTTTTGGTCTGAAAAATGTTGGAGCTAATTTTCAGTGGGCCATGTCTTTTGCTTTCCACGATCCCAAACACATAGTCGAGGCTTATCTTGATGATTTAGCATCACGATCTCGTAAGAGAACTAATCATCCCACACACCTTCAACTTATCTTTGAGCGATGACGCTACTATGGGATTCTCTTGAATCCGAAAAAATCCAATTTTTGTGTGACGTCGGGTCGTCTGCTAGGTTTCATAGTTTTGACAACAGGGATCATGGCCAATCCTCTAAAGGTTGAGGCGATAGTTCAGTTGCCTCCCCCGTTCATAGTCCCTCAGCTTCAGAGTTTACAGGGAAAAGTGAACTTTTTACGGCGTTTCATCGCAAACTATGTAAAGATCACAAAGGGTTTCATGTGTTTACTGAAGAAGGACATTACTTTTCATTGGGATGAAGCTGCTCAGCTCTCTTTCGAAGCGTTGAAACACACCCACACATTTTCCCCTCTGCTTCGCCCACCCAATTATAAGAAAGATTTCTTATTGTACTTGGTCGTTGCGAAGTCAACCATCGGTATGGTATTGGTTCAGGAGGACGATTTGCTTGAAGAACACATGATTCATTACCTGAGTTGAGGCCTAGTTGGACCAGAACTCAATTGTTCCCATGTTGACAAACTTGTGTTGGCAGTAGTTCATGTCATCCAACGATTCTACCATTATATCTTGTTTCGCAAGACCACCTTCATTGCTGATGTGAATCCATTTCAATACATGTTGACACGGCGTGTAATCGACAGAAAGATCAGTAGATGGATAGTTATCCTCCAGGAATTTGACTTGGATTTTGTTTCGGCGAAATCCAAAAAGTCGTTGGTCTTTGCGGAACTCATCTTGGAACTTCCGGTAGAGTCAGGTGATGTTATACCTGAAGAGTCACCTATTAAAGGAGACATGTTTTTGATCATGTCTTTGGACCCATGGTATGGATATATACTAGTCTATGTTGTGGGGAAATTGTACCCTACGGACTAACAAGCTAGGGCTTAAACTTGCATGCAGATCATGACCCTTAAGAAATTACTTTTAACCTTCTACCCCAAACCTAAAACCCTTTTTCACATGC
>SNQJ01S0010541.1:140695-152200 GCA_010110895.2 Picea sitchensis
CAAAACGGATTCGGCAATTGGGCAGAGTTTCTTTGCTATGCTTTTCCTCTTCCAAATAGTACCCCTACCCCTTATTTTATAGGCTAGAAGGAGCTAGGGTTTTGGGCGAACTCTCGGCCATGCATGGCTGGGAGTTCAAGTTAACTGACCCAAAGCTCTTCATCTCGTCGGCAACTTTCCTGTTTTTGTGCTTTGTTAGGTAAACGCGGGTTGTAGTGGGCCAGCCAGCGTTCCAACGCGTGCAGTATAAGGCCTGCCAGCGTTCCAACGTGCCCAAAAATGGGTTAGGGCGCGGGTTACTTGATTTAAGAGGTTTTTCAAGAGTTTGTTCAGCATGGCTTGGGCAATGAAGGGAAATGAGTTGGCCTGATGCCAGGTAAGCATGGATGGTGCAATTTAGGGTTATAACAGTCTATCTCCAGACTTTGAAGTGCCCTACTTCTGCTTCTCGTGATGAGCGTTGACGTATACACCATCAGGCAAAAAATTATCTCATACTCGAGGA
Organism: Picea sitchensis; assembly: GCA_010110895.2. Lineage (NCBI taxonomy): Eukaryota > Viridiplantae > Streptophyta > Pinopsida > Pinales > Pinaceae > Picea > Picea sitchensis. The sequence goes on from SNQJ01S0010541.1 coordinate 141,201, forward strand.
CACTTTGTATCATCAAGGTGTAGATTGTATCCTTCGTCGATGTCTCACTCATGAAGAATCATAAATTGTGCTTAACGATTGCCACACTGGAGCATGTGGCAGTCATTTGTCTGGGTTGGCAACAACCTAGAAGATTCTACGAGCCGGTTACTTTTGGCCAACATTAATCAAAGATTGTGTTGAATCGATCAAGAAGTGCCACCTGTGTCATATCTTCTCTCAGAAGATGAGGGCACACCCCACTCCCATGTTTCCCTTCATCACAGTTGGTCTCTTTACCAAGTGGGGGATTGATTACACTACATGCAATCCCCCTTCAGCAAGGGGGCACTGTTATATCATCATAGCAGTAGACTACTTCATGAAGTGGGTCAAGGCTATGGCAACGTTTAAAGATGATGGCAAGACAACAACTCTCTTTTTATTTAACCAAATTATAGCAAGGTTCAGTGTCCCAAGGGAGATTGTCATTGACCATGGAAGTCACTTTCAAAATAAAATGATGTCTGAGTTAACATCAAATCTTGGGTTGAGACAGGAACATTCGTCACACTACTACCCACAAGAGAATGGTTAGGTGGAAGCTGTGAATAAGTCTCTTAAGACTATTCTGCAGTGAACGATCAATTCAGCCAAGTCAATTTGGCATTTGATGTTGTACTCGGCTTTATGGGCCTACCAAACATCTGTTAAGACTGCAACCGATTTCTCACATTTTCAACTTGTTTATGGGATGGAAGCAGTCTTTCCTAAAGAGTGTCAGATCCCATCTCTAACAGTTATTTCCAGACACTTCACCGCTTGAAGAGCGTTTATTATATCTTGAGCATCTTGATGAGCAGCGTCGGGGCGCATCCTTAGCTAACAAGGCTCACAAAAAAAAATTCAAGTGTCGGTATGATCGGTCCGATCATCCTTGGATTTTTTTCGAAGGAGACCTTGTCCTGGCCTATGACCAAGATAAGGATCCCTTGGGGGTAGGCAAGTTCAAACCCATGTGTCTTGGACCTTTCATTGTAAAGGAGGTTCTAAAGAAGGGTGCTTATCGTCTAGTGGACTTTGAGGGAAATGCTTTAGAGGAGCCTAGAAATGGGTTCTACCTCAAGAAGTATTACTCGTAGGTGGGTCACCTTGCGTGACTTCTTGTACATATGAATATTTTTTATACAGTTATTTTTTGTCTTTTTGTTTTATGGACGTGTCATTTTTTATGTCATCTTTTTCACTGTGGCAGATGTCAAGTGAATCATAAGTTTTCGTTGGGTTTGCGGATGATGCTAGCCGGCACACTCGGAGGCTTTCTTCCGCAGCTTGGGTGATTTTCACACCTCAGGGCCAGTTTCTATCTTCAGGAGGTATCTGTGTAGGTGACGCCACAAACAATGTTGTCGAATACAATGTAGTTTTAGAGTTTCTTCGTGACACTTTGTTTCATAGTATCTCTCACCTCTGGGTCTACTTAGACGCTCAACTGGTTGTGTCCCAGTTAAATGGGGTTTACCGTGTTTACGATCCTACTCTACACCGATGGTTCCTTAGGGTACGTCTCTTAGAACAAAGCTTTGATTACATTACATATATCCATGTTGCTAGGAGATTGAATCAAATCATAGATACTCTAGCTAATCATGTATTAGATTGGCATATTGCACACTGTAAGAAAAAGAACACACACACACACATGTAAAAACATTTGTAAATAAATGTAATCCATAAGACATGAAAATATGTAAATATGTAAATACACACACACACACACACACACACACACACATATATACATATATCGAAAGTATCAGAGTACATAGGTGGGTGCAACCGCCTCAAAAATATATGTCCAGTAAAATTCATGGGGCTTATGCCCTCAAAAATATACAAAAGGTGCCTCGGCACATAAGTAGTCCAGCCTAGCTAAGGGCAGGGCATGTTGGCACTATCGTAGTGAAAAACGTCATTTTCCAAACGCCGGAAGAGTTGGACCTAGGTCCATGGTACCCCAACTAAGTGAGGTTGCATCGACAGTTGGAGATCCTCGATCTCTTCCATAGGGACTGTAAGAGTGAGCGCAGTGAGGTTCCGCTCCACCCGTCTCAATAATCTCTCAGGCTCTCCGGCTGGAGGTCCCCCTAGTATTGTTGTTGGTCTGGAGGCTACGGTTGGTCCTACCTCTGGTTGAGGGCGCCGCCTAGTCCTCGAGAAGTCTGCTAGACACACTGGTCCCACATCTGTACATAATAGATGCATAGTTGTTAGATACTCTGGTACACGTAAAAAATGATATATATAAAAAGGAATAAAAATTAAATAAATTTAAAAAACAAATATACCTATCTCTCCTCGATCACCTCTAGGAGGTACGAGCATGTTTGGATCCCTAAAAAAGTTGATCCCGGTATAGGGTTAGTCCTCTATTGCCAGAATCTGTCGTGCCCACCAGTCAAAAAAATTATCATTGAAGGCCTCTATGGTCCTTCTTCCCCCCTGTCGTGGCAGCAATGCCCCCCATCTACATAATGTTGGGAGGGAGGCCTCATGCCCCCGCATTGTCTCTCGTGGACTAAGACTGGGTACCCTCTCGAAGAAGAAAGAGCACAGAATGGTCCCGAACTCGAAGTTTTTGTTTTCTCGCCTGCGACACTCGGTGAGTTGTCTCTTCATGCAGTCTAGCATGGTTGTACTCCAATAAAAAATTTGTGCATTTAAGCACTGCACTTCACAATGCATGTGCACCCGGGAGGCCTGATGTAAATCCGCAGATCCATTAGTCCACCCAATGAGTAGAACTATCACTTTTAGTGATAGATTTTTTATCTTGTTAATCATCACCTGAGAACCTACTTTCTCAGTACCAGCCCCGCAATGGAGTCCAATCAACTCCTCAATGTTGTGAGGATCGAGGGGGAAAGTACGTAAGTTGACTGGATCACCTCTCCTCGAGAGACCAGTTAGGAAGTAAATTTCTTCAGTCATTGGAGTCAACGACTGCCCCTTGATCATAAATGCCTTAGCGTCAAGATGCCAGTAATCTACCAAGGCGTTCAGCAGCCTGGGTTGTGCCCTCATAAACGGACACCGGAAGAACTTCCACAAACTGCATTGTCTCAATGTGGCCATAGTTGCGGGGTCCTCATCGACCAAAATATCCACGTCCTCGTGCTCCCTCTCTCTCCAGTGGACATACATCCTGCAAAATGACAAGTTCATGGAGCATTAAATCTTGCATTTTTTAAAAATTTCCACATCTTTGAGGGTCTACGCCGGTTGTATTGGACATGGTCGGGTATGCACACGGGAAGACTATTTTCTGCCCGCAGGCATCCTTAGGCTGTCCTCTGACAGCCCGCATACACGTAGGGCCGACCTTTTTTAGAGGTGCACGCCCCCCAAAAAACTAAATTGAAAGCAAAAAGAAAGTATGGAAATGCAAGAGGAGCTAGTTTGTACTTACTTGCTCCGAGAGGAAGTTCATTTCATCCTTTCAATCTCTTGGAATCAACTCTTTTAGCAAAGGGTTTTTTTTGACTTCTTGGTCAATTCTCAATTTACAATGGTGATAATGAGCTACCAGCTTCTATTTATAGACTTTTTGGCCCCTTTTTGCCATTTTTTGGACCCTTTTGTCGCTTTTTCTGGCTTGGAAATCGTTTAGCATGGTTCTTAAGTTTCTTACGAGATGTTATGATACACTTCACTTTTGGTCTTGGGAAATTTTTTGAGAGTTGGGTCATTTTTAAAGGTCCTCTAGTGAAAAGTCATTTTTCCAACTTTTTGCATCTAAGTTAGGATTCCACCTCCACTTTTTGCATCTCGTTGTCTTTTTCACTTTTCCATAGGATTGATCCCACCGAGTTGTGACACGAAACCATCATTACTGCTTTAGAAGTGTCGTAATTTAGTGGTAGAGTTTGCCTCTACATGGATGCCCTAGTTAGATCCTCATTGTTTTTGGGGTCCATGTCATTGTTAATGACCTTAGGCTCAGGAGTCCTTCTTAGTATTGTCCTAATTATGAGTTTGAGCCTCATTTTCATGATCCATCATCACTCTTGACCTCACCCTCGGGACTCCAAACAATGATGAGTCTTCTTTAATCCCCTTTCAGACTCTTTAAACATGAAAAGATTGTCGAGCGATCTTGTTTCCCTTCACGCTCGCCAAACTAAAAATTGAAGGCACGTCTGTCCGGCGATAGTTTACCCCTTTTTCAGTTCGGACGGTCAATTGTACGAACAAAGTTATACTCTAGGAAATTCAATTCACTAGAAGAGTATTCTCAGTTATAAGTTTAACTCTTTTTCGGGCCTGAGGGACTAAATTTATGAAAAAGGAAGCCCCACAGAATCCATAGTTAAGCTCTTTTCAGACTCCCTAAAATTGAAAATATTGTTGAGTGACCTTGTTTCTTCACACTCATTAAACTGGTCCAAAAGAACATCCCTTACGGAGTCCATAGTTAATCTCTTTTCAAACTCCTTAAAAGTGAAAAGATCGCCTAGTGACCTTGTTTCTTCACACTCGTTAATTGGTTCAAAAAAACATCTACTGGCATGAGTTTACCCCTTTTTTTAGCCTGTAGATTAAGGAGGAAAAAGTTACACCTCAGGAGATTCGTCTCGTCGGGAGAGTTCTCCTCAATAAATTTCACTTTTTCGAGCTAGGGAGACTAAATCTAGAAAAAGGCAGTGAGTCCATAGTTAAGCTCTTTTCAAACTCCTTAAAATTGAAAATATTGTCGAGTGATCTTGTCTTTCCCACACTCGTTAAAATGGTTTTGAATAGACGTCTTTTTGGTGATAGTTTACTCCTTTTTCGAACCCACTAGACTACCTTCGAAAAAGGTACCCCAGTGGAGTCTTCTTTTATGCTTTTCAAACTCTCTAAAAATGAAAAACCATCGAGCTTACCTTCTCTAGGCTCATTAAAATTACATTGAAGGGAATTATCATTGTGTCATGTTAATCACATTAGCATCTCTGCATCTTTGGCCTAATGTCAGCCCCATGTTTCTCTCAACTGAACCATCTGAAACATGTCTTATACACAAGCCTTGTAGCACTTTGTCTTTGCGTCTTGACACCTTGACCCATGGAGGAATTTTCTAAGTGTCCTTTTCCTACATATGTCTCCTTGCTTTGAGCATCAGTGTGTTCCTTGCACTTGGAACTAGTATGTTTGCAACACTTTTTCCTCCTTTGTAACATAACATTATTTTATTCTTTTTCAAGCTTTCCAAAATTATTGAAAATGACAAAAAAATCAAATATACCCTAAAAAGAGGAAGGGAAAAGTACTTTCTTTTGTTGGCAACACAATGAGTCGTCCTTGGACAAAGCACATCCTTTAGTTTGTTCGTCAAGCTCTGGGAATTAATATGACCTTAGAAAGTTGTTCTCGTTACATAGAGTTGTGTCCTACTCCGTTTGGTTATTCTTCCAAACTTATGGAGAGATTGTGTTTCCTCCTGCATCGTGAACTTATGTCAGTACCATTGTACCTGAGTCTCATCATTCATCGTGCTATTGTCCAAGGAAATTTTTACCCAACTTGAGTTGGCCCTTCTGCAGTTTTTCTTTTAACCTCATGCCCTGCCATCCCGAAAGTCCAATCAAGTCTTTGTTTGAAATCACTGAAGTTCTTTGCCTGATCACCGAGATCCTATTGTTTGTTCCCCGACAAGCCATCAAATACCTCTTGGTAGTGAATTCATACACTCACATTACACTCCTACCGGAGTTTTGAAGAACTTGAAGTTGTTTCTCGAGCTCTGAAGGCTTCATCTCCAGCCATTAGGCGTCATTAGCTTCTTGAAGAAGGATACTATACATGTATATCTTTCAATTTTGAGATGTAGATCTGTTGTGTATTGCTCGCGGCTACACTTTATATAGTTATATGACATGGATCTGCAATGTATTTGATTAACAACCATGATTTTATTTCATTCCGAGCATGGGTATGCCCGCCTCGGTGAGACACATTATTATTTTGCAGATGGCACCTCCCGAACTCTGGTCCCTGGGCCCACTCGCTTCGTACGTTGGTGAAGATTAGTAATGTATTTCGGCCATGAGATGCTCTTCTGACCTCACACATTAGGGGGCATCTATTATAACCCTAAATTTCACCATACATGCATACCTGACATCATACCATCTTACTTTCTATTTGCCAAAGCCATCACTGAATAGCTCTTCTAAAAAACCATATTTTTGAAGATGTATGTGCCCTGAACCACTACTGCCCACGTACATACACTTGTTTCACCTCTAAATCTCACGTATGTATGCTAGCTGCACCATTACATCCTATATATTCTCACAAAAATTGCAAAAAATAAAAATTTGCAAAGGGATACGAGATTTTGGGTAGTTTCCTAACCATTTGACCGCCCATAGTCAGTCACCCAACCGAATAACTATATTTTTGGCATATAAAAGAAGGTGTTGGGGTCCCATTCCTACAAGAAGAATGAGAGCAAAGAAACTCTGCTCATTTCAGTATTCCACCATTGCCCCAATTATTTGCATCCACATTGTGAATTTGAGCCTGAATTCCTTATTCCAGCCTTTTTTCCTCCATTGCAAACCCTTACCATTTCCCTAGAGAGAACTGAAGAGGAGAAAGATACATGGAAGCAGTTGGATCTTGGTGAAGAGGATCCCAGGACCGAGCTCAAGGAGCAGTAGTCGGTCTCATATTGTAAGTAACTATGTGAGATTAATATAAAGAAATACTTTTTTCGTCCCGCCAAATGATGTCTTCAATCTTTATGATTTATTTATATTTTTGTTATAATATCTAACCCACTAATTAATATATAGAATGCATGTTCATAGTTTCTTGTTTGTCTTTTGGTGAATGTAGGTTGGACTTTGGAGAATATCTGCAGTCGGGAAACAACAGAGCACAAAGGGATCGACATCAGACGTTGGGTTTAAGGTAAGCCTACCGGATCCCTATACTTTTCATTTTGTGTATGATTGTGGGGTACTGTTGGGATAGTAGTTAAAAGTAGGAGACTTTAGATAGTTAGCTCTGCCTACACTTTAGAACCCTAGTGTAGTCTGTAGGGGTTTTTCCCACTATAGAAGAATTGCCAACCATATTGGGGAGCCTCTAGGGTTTTTAGGGGATATTTTTTGGGTGCTTTAATTGGTATAACTGCCTTTTTTGAGTTTCAGTAAGTGTCTAAGTCTTTAATGGATTATGGTCTTTCATACCAGTACTCCTTGCCTTGTTCGTTTGACTGTGGTTTTCCTTTTTTAGAAAGTTACAGAGGTGTACGCAGCCTGTAGTGGGTCTGCACGCATACATACGTGCCCTACCTTTGGACAACTCACGTACATACACAGGCTGCTGAAGTGTCAGTAGCGTAGTGTCAAATTCACAAAAATTATTTGATAACTGTTGCAGAGCTAAACTGTTCGCCTGGGCGAATTCTTTGTGATGACATAAGATCTTCTTTAAATTGCTCTAATATGGCTCAATATTGGACACATGAAGCCGCAAACTAAAAAGTATCCAAACCCCAATGTTATCACTACAGAGGTCTAAATTTACAATGAAAGATAGGATGCAAAGCAAGAAATTTAAATGAAATTGTAAAGGAGTGCAGAACATGAGGCATTCACTGTTATATTCAAGAATTAACATGTGAATATCCAAAGGAGATATGAGACATTCAATTTGACACTTTACAACAAGGGAGAAAGTCACCTTTGATACCAGACTCATCCAGAGATGAAAAGATGCAGAGCCGAGAAAACCAAGGAGCATATAGCGCATAGAAGAAACCACCCTCAAAAATAAAGGAAAGATTTCTCCAAAAATATAGAATTGAAGTCGAAGTTGAGGACATTCCAATGCCTATAAGCCCAAACATGTTCAATTCAAAGTTAATGCTGACACATTTGGTGTGTAATCCCATATGTGTGAAGGGAGGAGCACTGCTTCCAAGAACTTGCATCATGAGTTGACATATCATGCCAAATCGAGGGGACTATGGGATGAGGAGGATCCCCCTTTTTCAATTTATTTCCATAATTCCTTGATCAAGAATTGAACCTAGATTATCCCAACGATCAGTTGTGGGGTTTAAGTCCCTTTTTATATGAAAACTTTTTAAATTTTTGAACTTGTCTTGAATGGAAAGGATACGATGAATTATACCCTTTAATTGATTGTTCTCGGTTGGTTTCCTTTTAACAATAGCGTGCATAATCATCATAGAATCTCTGAAGGATGCAATTTTGGAGATATTGTGTTCTATTGCAATGTTCAATCCTATGTATAAAGAACAGGATTCAGTGATGTTGTTTGAGGAATCCCCAAGACCCCATGCATAATTTCCTATGTTGATTCATCTAGTATCAAGGAGACTCCCACATGCGCCTGCCACCCCATGATTATTACATGAAGCACCATAAAAGAAAATTGAATGGGTCCCTTGCTTTATCAACCAATTTTTGAAATCCTCTATTGATTTCCTAATGATTGATCTGGGATATTTTCATCGTGACTTATAAAGAATTGCATTAAATGAGCATAAATTAAAGTGCACCATTAAAGAAGGGAAAACTCAAAAATGAAGAGACATAAGCATTAGATCTGAACACAAAAACTTGATAACGGAGTTCGTCCCTGGTGGACTACGTCTCCGGGTCCTGCTCTCAAATGGGTAGGATCTTTCATTAACTCAACAAAAGAATTTGGAAAAATACAAAAGTATACCTCATTCTGGAATCAAGCTGCAGAAATAATGCTCAAATCAGAAAACATACATCACCATTGAATTTGTCTCATCAAATTGCCCAAAAATGATTGTCTCCACACCTCAATCTGACTCTGGAACTCCCAAGCCCAAGAAGAATTATCTCTCGATTTTTTTTTTCCCTCTGCAACCTGCAATAATGAAACTCCTTTTCCTCGTAAACCATTCCCACAGTCATACAGTCTGTGCCCCCCCTCTTCTGGCTAGGAGAAAACCTGGCTTAAATAGTAAATGGGTGGATGGAGTTACAAATGGGTTCGTTAGGAAAATTGGTTGTTGGCACTAAAATTAAAGTGTTATATGTGGGAGAGGTCCCGGGGTCAAACCCGCGAGCCTCCCATTTTGGCTCTTTGTTATAATGCCCGCTACATTTGGATGGCAAGCTTCTAGATGTGGCAGTTATGCCAAATATGGTGGGACCTCCCCATATTTGGCGGGGTTATGTTTTATATATTTTTTTGAATTTTTGGTCACGGGCCCTCATTGGGATTTTCGAGGGTGCCACGTGGTGCCCTCTGATTGAGACATGTGGCATCCACTAATTGGCCCACCTAGTTGTTGATGTCACCTCCATGTAAACTTTGTACTGGACACATGGCGACTCCTGGGTGATGCCACATGGCGTCACTTGGGGGTACCATGTGGCACTTTTCTACTGGTCCACATGGAGCCCTGAAAAGCCTATTAGAGGGTGACACATGGAAGCCTTTGGTGCTGCCACATGACATGTTGACGTCATCCTACCATGTCAGATATTGACGTCATGTTGATGTCAGCAGTATGGATGATGATGTGGCCCTTGTTGACTTACCTTGTTTGATCATGAATATATTTCAATCCATAACTTCATTTGATGATATGTTTGTGTCGTTAGAAATCTTGCAACGCGCTCTTCACGATCATGCCATTTTCATTGAGTTTTGGGAATTTTGAATTTTTTCCCTTTCTCTATCTGTTGGAGCCATTATGAGCGTTTTGAGTTGCCTCTGTGAGTTCTAAGTTGTTCTTACTCTTCTCTAGATATTTTTTGGATCATGCCTTCCCACTGAGAGATTTTTGGACCACCAAAAGCTTTCATCAATCAACAGGTAAGTGAGGGAAGAGTTCCCTCACTTTGTCCCTCTCAATCCACTTTTCCTTGCTTGGATGTGTGCCTTTTAAGCCTACTCAAAGATAATCAAAATCACCCCTGCGTGAATTCCTTGTTCTCCTATCCAAGATGATATCTTCCTATAGCTCATCCAAGTACTCAGGTGAAAACTCATCAACTGAAGCTATTAAAACTTCCTTATCTTGATCCATGATCATGGGAGGCTAAAAAAGTTTCAAGTTCTCAATGTTCACAACTGAGTAAATCTGCATGTAAGGTGGAAGATCCAGATGAAAATAATTGGTACCACTTTTCTCCAAGATAGTGAAGGGTCCATAATGAATGGGCTTGAGTTTCTTTCCTTCACCCTTCAATGTCTCCTTGTTGATTTGAAGCCATACCCAGTCTCCAACCTAGAACTGATGATCAACCTTGTGCTTGTCATGCCGATCTTTATATTGTGCCTGAATTTTCTCTAATTTTTCCTTGACTGCCTGGTGTATCTATTGGATCCTCTGGATGAACTTGCAGGCTCTATCCTCTGTTCATTCTTCATTCACATCGGCATCTCTCTCGTACATCAAGTCCAAAGTAACCTTTGGTAGGTACCCAAAACATGTCTCAAAAGGTGAACTCTGAGTGGATGAATGTAAAGCTCGGTTGTACGCATGTTGTACATAGGGTATTTGTTCATCCCATAACTTGGGATACTTGATGCAGTAGCCTCAAAGAAAAAGCACCATTGTTTGGTTTACCACCTTTGTTTGTCCATCGGTCTATCGATGGAAAGCAGTGTTCCTCTTCAATTTGGTGTCCATCATTCTCCACAAGCTAATCCAAAAGTCCCCAAGGAAATATAGTATCTTGATCTGAGACGATGGATGTGAGTAATCCAAAGTGAACCCAAACATGTTGAAAGAAGAGATTAGCAGTTTACTCAGTAGCGATATGATTTTTACATGGCATCAAGATACGCATCTTGTTGAACATATCCACTACAACATACAAATAATCATGACCCCCTTTGGTCATTGGTAAACCCCCTAAAAAATCCATGGAGACACTTTCCCATGGATGGGATGGAACATGAAGTGGTGAGTATAGCCCCAGTTTTCTATTAGTGGGCTTACAAGTAGAACA
>SNQJ01S0010541.1:152250-172464 GCA_010110895.2 Picea sitchensis
TGAGTATAGCCCCAGTTTTCTATTAGTGGGCTTACAAGTAGAACACATCACACACCCCTTTACATATTTAGTTACAATTGCTTTCATTTGAGGCCAGTAACAAGACATATTCCAATGAGCCATAGTTTCTCCTACCCCAAAATACCTAGACACAAGAGAAGTGTGAGCTTCGCGGATTACATGGACTCATTTACTTGTAGGAATACATAGCTTTCCAAGATGGTAGAGTAGTTTTCCCTGTAGACAATAGTTCTCTACCTGTGCACCAAGGGTTAGCTTCGCATATACTTCTTTGAAATCTTCATCAATGGCATATTTTTCTACATAGCTATCATGAGATAAAGAAGTATTCTTCAAAACAATAGAAGCAACAATAGGAGGTCTAGAAAGAATATCAGCTACCTTGTTACTTGCACCCTTTTTGTACTTGATTACCAAGTGAAATTGTTGTAGAAAATCCATCCACATTTAGTGTCGATATTGTTGCAATTTGGTATATGCTTGAAGATACTATAAGGGCTGGTGATCTATATGTATGATTGTTTCCTTCCCTAACAATTAGTGTTTCCATTTCTTTATGCTCTGGACTAATGCATACAACTCTTTATCATATGTAGGATAGTTAACAAGATCTTGGTTAAAAGTTTCAAAGTGGTAACAGATAGGCTTACGATATTGCATCAATACTACACCCATGGCGTATCCACTAGCATCTGTCTCGATCTCAAAAGGTTGTTGAAGTTTTGACAGTGATAATACTGGTGTGGTACTGATCTTCTCCTTCAAAATGTTGAAATCTATTTGTTGCTTTCCTTCCCACTGAAAAGTGTTATTCACACTAGTTAAGGCATGCAAAGGAGCTGCTATAAAGGAGAAGTTGGGAATGAATGACCTCCAATACTGGACTGCACCTAAGAAGCTTCAGACTTTAATTACACTTTTTGGCTCAGGTCACTTTATAATTACATCAATTTTGGAAGGATCAATTTTCAATTGTCCTCCTCCTACAATATGACCTAAGTACACAAGTGCGGTCTTGCCAAATTCACATTTAGACAGTTTTACATACATCTTTTCCCTTTGCAAACTATCCAATACTTGCTTTACATGCCTCACATGCTCATCCCAATTCCCGCTAAAAACAAGAATGTTGTCTAAATATACAATCACAAAGTCATCTAGGAAAGGCCTGAATACATCATTCATCACACGCATGAAAGTTTTCGGGGCATTACAAAACCCAAACGACATAACTAAACACTCAAACAATCATTGTTTGGTTTTAAAGGTAGTTTTCCATGCATCTTGCTCTTCGAATCTGATTTCATGATATCCACTACGCAAATCCAACTTAGTGAAATAAACAACATTCTTCAATTGATCAAGTAAATCATCTATGTGAGGAAGAGGGTATCGATTTTTCACCATGATTTTATTTAAAGGCTGGCAATCGACACACATTCGCCATGTTCCATCCTTCTTTGGAACCATCACAATCAAAGAACCAGAAGGAGATGGAATGGTCCCGATGACCCCTTGATCCAATAAGACCTGTACCTACTTCTCGATCTTTGTCATCTCCACAACTGACATCCTGTGCATGCCCACATTAGGAAGAGGAGAATCATGTTGAAGATGTATCTCATGTTGTATTTCCTTCTTAGGAGGTAATCCATCAAGTTCGTGAAAAATATCATCATACTTAGAAACAATATCAATTAATTCCTTTTTATGAGATGGATCACACCCTTGGAAAGCTTTGGATGTCCTGACATATTTCTCTCTCACGACCATGAGTGAATATCTCTTATTAGTGTTTATGAGTCTTTTCATTTGCCTTGCACTAACAAGTGTTGTATTTACCCTCATGCTCTGAGATCTAACAATATATTCTATTCCCCCGACACTATGCCACAGATATCAAGTGGTACAACATCCAAATCCACTTCATCAATCAATTTTGAAGCAATAGCAAATCTTATCCAACATTGTTTGGTGACATTAAGTTTTGATTTATAACATACCCAACCAAGAGGATAAGGCTTTAGATGTGGTTTCATTTCAATACCCATCTTCTTGATAAGAGCTTCAGATATTAAGTTTACTTGGGAACCCAGATCAAATAATGTATCTATCTTAGTATGTTTAGATACAACTCTTAAATGAAATAACTCATTCCTCTTTCGTTCATCAACATGAGATTCATCACTGGAACTTGAACTAGAATGAAGAGAATATTTACCTTGTACTCCAACTGTTGTGATCTTTCCTTCATCTCTTGAATCGGAACCAAGATCTTGCTACACTGTAGAAATGGTCTTTGTCTTCCCCTTTCCACCGAATTGTTTCGGTTTCTTTTCTAGATGCAGTCTCCAACAGTGTTCTTCATCGTGACCGCTCGTCTTGCAATGAGTGAAAGATGGTTTTCCTCCTTCTCTCATTACTTTAGCGGTCTTCTTGTCCTTCCTTTTAAAATTCTTAAACGTTTTTTGTGGGAAATTGGAAGGTTTCTTTGTGGGATCTTCTTGAACATGTTTTCCCCTGATGTCAAGGTGAGTGGCTTGCACACAAACTTCGTCAAGACTAGTGTGGTTAAACAAGAGAAAAGTATGATGAATATAACTGTGAAGTGCACCAATATAATTCATTAAAGTTTCATAAGAATCCAAAGGAATTTTCAATGCAATAGATTTCTTCCTAAATTCTTCTGTGAAACTTTGTACAGTTTGACCATTACTTTTCCTTAAAGTTTGCCATTCCATCATTTCTTTATGTAAATACCCTAATGGATAAAATTGCTTCCTTATCGTTGATTTAAATTTCGACCATGAGGAAATAAGATTACCACACTTACTTATGTCCTGAAGCTTTCTCTCCCACCATACAAGAGCAATGCCTTCCAACCGAAGAGAAGCCAATTTCCCTTTAACCTCCTCTTCATCAATATGTTGGACACGGAAATACACTTCAACCTGTCGGATCCGATTATCTAGCTTTTCAGGATTAGCATCTCCATTAAACATAGGTAAAGAAAATTTTACATCAAGCTTTAATAATGGTTTCTTAAAAGAGGCTTTATGGCTAGAATGATGAGAATGATGAGAATGCTCAAAGGAAGAAGAACTAGAACTCAAAGGTGAAGACAGAGGCTCAAGAGGATATTCTCTATCCCCTTGGTTTACCAAAGCATCATCATCTGCATTTGCTTCCTTTTTCTTCCCTTTCTTCTTCATCCTCTTCTCGTAATCTCCATACATTCATTAGACCATTTCTGACATGAGATAAAAGACCATGTGAAATTTTTTCTCTTGTTCATCACGCTTGTCCTCTTCTGCCATTTTCTTCCTTTGGGATGCATGGCCAAATTTGGGATTGAATTTCTTAAGAGTTGCTTCACCTTTCTTATTCTTGGCCCTAGTAACCATTCACACTCAACCATTCAAGTCAAAGACGACTGCTCTGATACCAACATGATCCGGGATATTTTCATCGTGACTTCTAAAGAATTGCATTAAATGAGCATAACTTAAAGTGCACCATTAAAGAAGGGAAAACTCAAAAATGAAGAAACATAAGCATCAAAAATGAACATAAAAACTTGATAACGGAGTTCGTCCCTAGTGGACTACGTCTCTGGGTCCTTCTCTCAAATGGGTAGGCTCTTTCATTAACTCAGCAAAAGAATTTGGCAAAATACATAAGTATACCTCATTCTGGAATCAAGCTGTAAAAATAATGCTCAGATTAGAAAACAAACATCACCACTGAATTTGTGGTGTCGAATTACCCAAAAATGATTGTCTCCATGCCTTGATCTGACTCTGGCACTCCCAGGCCCAAGAAGAATTGTGTCTCAGTTTGTGTGCCCTCTGCAACCTGCAATAATGACAGTCCTTTTCCTTGTAAACCATGCCTGCAGTCATACGGTCTGCACCCCCCCCCTTTCTGGTTGGGTGAAAACCTAGCTTAAATAGTAAATGGGCAGACAGAGTTACCAATGGGTATGTAGGCGAATTGGTTGTTGGCGCTAAAATTAAAGCATTATATGTGGGGGAGATCCTGGGGTCAAACCCGCGGGTCTCCCATTTTGGCTCTTTGTTATAACCCCCACTACAATTGGATGGCAGGCTTCTAAATGTGGCGGTTGTGCCAGATATGGCAGGACCTCCGCAGATTTGGTGGGGTCCTGTTTTATATATTTTATTTTTTTTCGATCATGGGCCCTCACTGGGATTTTCGAGGGTGACACGTGGTGCCCTTTGATTGGGACACATGGCATCTGCTAATTGTCCCACTTGGCTACTGATGTCACCTCCATGTCAACAATGTACAAGACATGTGGCGAATCTTGGGTGGTGCCACATGGCACCACCTGGGGGTGCCACAAGGCACTTTTCTACTGGTCCACATGGAGCCCTAAAAAGCCTATTGGCAGGTGACATGTGGTAGCCTCTAGTGCTGCCATGTGGCATGTTGATGTCAGAACTCATCATCCTGCCATGTCAACTACTAACATCAGCAGTACGGATGATGATGTGGCCCCTATTGACTCTCCCTATTTGACTGCAACTTTGACTGTGAATATCTTTCAATCCATAACTCTGTTCGACGAGTCATTTGCACCATTAGAAATATTGCGACAGGATCTTCACGATCATGCCATTTTCATTGAGTTTTGGGAATTTTTAATTTTTTCCCCTTCTTTGTCTGCTGGAGCCATTATGAGCATTCTGAGTTGCCTCTGTGAGTTCTAAGTTGTTCTTAGCCTTCTCTAGATCCTTTTTGGATCAGTGATCCACTTTCAGGGAGGATTTGGATGTATCATGGAAGGGAGGGGGGTGGAAGCTCGAATGAATAGGTTCCTCCAATGGCTTTCATACGGGTCCAAATGGAGATATTGAGGGAGTGTCTGAAGAAGTATTTAGAACAAAGAGAGATTGCCTTGATTGCTAACTAGTGAGGATAAATTGATTCGTCAAGGGAGATTTGTTTGTTTGTGGCTAGTCAAACCTCCCAACAGAGATACTTTGGGAAGCCCATCCACAAATGCTTAAGACTTGGATTATACCAAAAACTACCTCTATATCTATGCTCTCGTTGAAAGAGGAAATCTTTATAATTAGAGGGCCAATCAACATTTCAAAAGATATCACCAAGGGCCCATTTTTATGTAGTTGCAATGAACAAATAGGTGTGAGATAGATTCCTCATCTTGGGAGCAAAGAGCACATCATGAGGGACCAACAATGTCTCTTTTTCTAAGATTTTTGGTTGTGAGAATTTTTCCATGGGATAACATCCATATAAAGGAATTTATCTTTGACAATCCATCCATATGCCATAAATTTTTCCGTAGTGATGATCAAGGGAAAGAAGTGTGATTCTCTTGAAGAAATTTGAAACCTTTACTGATGGTGTAGAAGGAGTCCCCCCATCCTCTAACACCTTTGACATTCAACCCTTTAAGAACGCATTTGTGAAAATCATTTATAATATGGGAAGAAAGAGACTCCAAATGGGAAGGTAAAAACTCTAGGTTCGAACCGGTCCAACATCCGGAGGAATGATCCTAGGAGGACATATCGAACAACCTGCGAATCCCATTGTCTTGCATCTAGATTCACAGATAATTTAAATCAGCACAATGAGAGAGGGAGTTTGGTTTCATAATGGGATCATCCCATAGCTTAATCAGTTTCCCATTTTTTGGAATCCGGTCGAGATAATTGTTGATGACTGGAAGCGTTGATAGGAGGAGGATGAAAATTGGCAATCCCTTTTCCATATTTGGAGATATTCCTAAACATCTGAACCTGGGCCCCCAAAAGTGGTTTTTTCAGAGAACATGTTTCCACCAGTGCAATTTCCCAGAGATGAGCCTTTGTAAGAGATTCGCCCCCATGAAAATTTTCATGAGTTTAGGGTCTCTAATACCCAATCCACCTCTGATCTAGGGGTTTTTTACTTGCTGCCACTTCACTAAATGAAACTTTTTCCCATTAGATTTGCCTCATTTCCATAGGAATTGTCAAATTTTGGTAGTGATTTTATTTATCATACTTTTAGGAGCAAGCATTGTAGAATATTGATATATCGATAATGTTGAAAACACTGCTTTAATAAGGACAATTCAGCTAGCCAAATTTAACCATTGTGAACCCCATTGAGTGAACTTTATGCTGGTTTTCCCAAGAATATGAGCCCATTCTTAAGAGGATGGACGCCTTAAGTAAATCAGAATAACCAAGTAACAGAAAGAAGGCCAATTATCAATATTAGGAAATTGAAAAATGTGGGAAATGTTTTGCATTACCTAAGCTCGAGTATTCCACCCCATGATTTGACACTTGTGATGATTCATCTCTCCACCCGAATCATCTAGAAAGGAATCTAGAATTTGCTTAAATCTGGCAGCAATAATTTGAGACTCCTCGTAGGAAAAGGGTATCGTCAACAAATTGTGAATGATTGAGATTTTTAACTCCTCAATCCATTTGAATACCAGGCAAGTTCCCAGATTCATGATCAAACTCAATCTTGTGGCTAAGGGAGTCTACCATAATAATGTATAGAAGCGGAGAAAGAGGGCATCCTTGACCTATCCCTTTGGATATTTAGTGTAATACCCCAAGGTCGAACCCCAATTTTAAATGTATATATGCTTTACAGGCTGGTGAGTCGGGATGTTTTGGTCCAGAGAGACTTTGTATATATGTTTTGAGGTCGGAATTCCTGTGTAATTTAGGCCAAGGAGCATATGAGTTGAAAGGCCAATGAGCCTAATAATTTTAATATGCAATCACACTCTATGATATTAATAAAATACATCATTGTTGCAAACTAAGTCAGACAAAAGAATATGGGGAGATAGGACTCCACGAGAGGGAAAGAGGGCTAAGGGTCTAGGAAGAGGGGCTAAGTCAAGGGGGGGAATTAAGCCAATGAATAAAATAATATTATTCCTAAGTCAAAAATACATATGTTCTATGTTATCCTAAGTTCCTAAGTGGGAGGAAAAAATCACCAAGTGGAGCAAAAGGTGGTTCTTTGAGTGCCAAGTGTCAAGTTATGAGCATGCATATATAATGTTGGGAAATAGTGCAATTATCATGATTTTCCAATCATTCTTTCACTCATTCCATCATTGATCTAGGTGGATATCGGTGGCCACCCACCTTTTCTAGCTGGCTCAAAACAACTTTCTAGCAATTTTGATAATTTACTATTTTTAGCAGTTTTTCGGGTCCTAAACTTCCGGAGCTGTTTTGAGGCCCTAAACGACATTTTTTGGGGTATGTTGCAATTGCAAAATTTCATCATGAAATTTTGTGCAACTGTTTTAGTCCTCGGATAGATATTTCCAATGGGCTATCATACGCCTAAAACAGAGATCGTATGCAAAAGTTACGACCCTGTGAAGTTGATGTACTGACTTACCAGAACGGGGCCCACATGACTTTTGGTGCTTCATCTCCTAGGGTTAGGTTTTTGGATGTTTAAGGTTTTTGAAACTCTTTATTGTAAAAAGGCCTTGAGAGCCTCATTGTAATCATATTCTTGCGAATGAGCACAGTCATCACATCTCTTCTCAGAGATAAGCCATCACCATTCCAGCAAGCTTGTTTTCCGCTGCATTTTACAATTTCAGCTTATTTCCTTATTGAATAGAAAACCAGTTTTATTGTATCTCTGTTATTCTGTGTTAAGCATCTGGTAATAATCTGTAGTCATTTTGTTCTTCTCATAAAATCTGGATCAATCATGCATACCTTTACTAGGATATCTTAGTAGATGACTATTACCCTATAAACCTTGACAGTCTGGGCTAAAGGAGCAGGTTCTCAAGCCTGTGAAGAAATCTCTCTGGGTGAGAGAATTGTTGGGAAGATTTTTCCATGTGTGTTGGGCTAGTGGGTCATGAATTCTTTGAGAATTTCTGGTTGGCCTATTTTTGAAGCCCTAGAAGGGAAGTGGGATAGTCAAAGGAATGTTGAGCACAGAAGGGGTACGCTTCCTAGGGTGGGACAAGTTATGGAGAATGAGAGGTTGTGAGTAGGGAATTGTTGTTGGAGTTGGCACCTTGGCATGAGTTCCATTGTGCTATTTTTTATACCTTAGTATGGCTTAGGAATCCCTTACCCTAGTGGATTCATAGCCCCAACTTGGGGGTGACTTGTTGTTGAGATTTTATGAATAGCAAAGTCTATGAGTGGGAGGAACGTCTGAGGTCTACAGCCAATTAGTAATTTAATTAAAAGATAAGTGTCCTTTATGTGTTTGTGATGTCTACTATGTATTTAATTGTGATATGTTGTAATTTTGAATAATTATGCATGGATTATACACTGTAGAATTGCATATTTGATGCATATGCAAGGTATGGTAATCATTTAATGGTATCAGAGTTGTAATGTATGAAATTCAGAGAAATTGAATTTTCAGTTGTGATAGAAGTCAATTTTTCATGTGGTGTGGCATAGCCTAGGTGGTTGGGGATGTGACATTGTGGTATCAGAGCCACAAGTTAAATAATGAGCTTGCATGGGCCAGATGAAGCACGTTGAAGAAGAAAATTGTAGATTTAAAGTGCGGAGGAAGTCTGTAATATGTTTGTTAAAATTTCGAAAGAAAAGTTTGGGAAATTGCTTGCAATTTTGGGAGATTTGTATTCAAGTGTTAAAATATCTAATTTTTAACTCTTGAATGGGTAAATTCAAGCCTAAATTGGCTGAATTTATGAATATTTGAGTAGTCATGGAAAATTGGGTAAAATCCCCAATTTCTTAGTGAATTCAAGAGGAATTCATGCCCAGAAATATCGAAGGGTCAATATTGAAGGGAATTGGATGAGCGTAGGGTCCAATTGGCCATAGGAAACTATATTTCAGAGCTTCCATGGTGGACTATGCAAAAAAAATTGAAAATTATGCAATTCTAGAGAAATTCAAAAATTGGGTATTTTTTCGTACTTGAAGTCAATAGTGACATGTAGGCCATGTCGTGGGTGATGTGGCAATGATGATGTGGATTTCCACGGTGATAGATTGATGGTGGTTTTGAGCACTCAACACACCCTAAAAAATGGGTCTATGACTTCTCTTGTTTTTTGGGTACCACTCAATCTCTTGCATCGACTGTCTTCACTTCAGTTATGAAATTGATACCTTCACTTAATCTTATACGTTTCTTGATTGAATTAATTAAAGTTTATTTGGACTTGTAATGAAGATTCATCTTAACCATAAAGAGGACTTGACAACCACTCAAGGAATCGACAACCCAGAAGTTTTCCCAATGTGCTTCAAAGGTTCGGCATCGGTAAAAGTTGTAAGATGGTGAAAATCGTTTGGAAAGTCAAAATAGCCAAGTACCGACCTTTATTGGCGTCAACCGATGAAAGTGTTTCTTTCCTATGAACAGTCAAAAGTCAAAATAGCCAAGTACCGACATTTATTGGCGTCGACCAATGAAAGTGTTTCTTTCCTATGAACAGTCCCAGGAAGGATTTCTCTGAAGATTGATCCATTCGGTATCAGAAGAAAAGTGTAACAGTAAGCACCGATGCAGAGGTAAGGAGTAAACATCGCCGACCGTCGAAGCCCGAAAAAATTTTCAACGATAAAGGCCCACTAAGTGAAGGCCCGTCGAGAAGTTGTGTACTTTTTTCTTCCCTAATTACCAACCCCGATATCATCAGTGTCGGAGGTTCTGTCAAGAGAATATCAATATAAGTATGCACTCAGATAGTAGCCGATCCCCGATCCCTACGTCGGGGTGATGTGATGCGACGAGACATTTTACCTCTGTATGTGTCAGATACACCACATTCAAAGCTAGTAGTTAATTTGTAGATCACGCATTAGTTACTAATTCATGCGTGAATAAAAAAGAAACCATTAAACCCACCGATACAATGCATCCTCCTCCACGCCTCCGTCGTCGACTAGTTAAGGTTTATCTGTAGAATTTTGAGGGTAATTTATTTTGAATTTACATTTATTACTCATATTAACTGATTGATATGACTAGTAGTACCTCTCCATTTATATCCTATTTGAATCATTATGCATGGTCCCATTTTGCGTAGTAAGAAGTTCAGAACAATCAGAAGAGTGAAGCCAACATCCCGGAGGAAACGCTCAAAGTTCAGTGAGTATTAAGAAATTATCTTAGCAAACATTATAGTTATGTATCTGCTAATGATTTTCATTCATTCCATCATTATATGTTTGCACCAAATGCTACTATGTACACATGTTCAAAAGTCATTTTTAAATTACAGGAACAATGCCTCCGAAGAAGCCTTCCACCAGGAAATCGCTGAGAGCCCCTAAGCTGCAAGAATCAGAAGTAGGAGAAGGCTCCTCCCTAGAAGTTGTGAGACAATTAGAATTTTCTCCCAAGCTAGTGTCTGTCATTAAGACAATCACCAATGAGCCCTTTGTCCAGCCCCCAGCTTTTGGTGACACGAAGGCAAGTATTGGAGCCAAGATTGCATTTCCTCACTGGGAAGAATTTTTCAAGAAAATCAAAAAATAAGAACCCCTCAAATATACCCTGCATGGCGATCCTGAAACAAGGAAGCTTGACGATGAGGTCCTCCCCAACATTCGTAAAGCTTATCTACACATGGTGACAAGCTGGTCTCCAATCTTTCCTTACATTGAGCTCCTGAAGTGGATCATTGACCACATTGACGCCCAAAAATGTTTGATTAATGACGATAACAGTGAATGCGTTGGGGTCTTCCTGCCATCAGAGGTTCAGAGTTACTATAAGCTCAAAGATTTCAAGTTAAAACTGAGCACTGAATTCATCCTAGGTTTCTATGCATCACATGATACCAGCAAAATCATGGCGTCTTGGTGGAGAGAAGACAAAAAAATCACGAACCGGATTGTTGGTTGGTATCCAACAACCAATCTCAAGGAACCATACATATATCGCATGGATATACTCTGCAGGTTACATGGGGAGAAAGATTGTTCTCGATTTTCAGAGGCTTGGATTCCTCTGGATTTTACAATCGCCATTTCAGGTACAGGCTTCAATTGGGGTGCCATCATCTCCAAACAGTTGAGCACCTGCATAAGACAAGCTTAGGTGTCGAAGGAGGGAGATACCCTTGCCTTCTACATGGCCTCGTATCTACTGGACATCATCTGCGCCAGGAACGCTTTCATTGGGATGAACCTGAATTGGCACTCTTCAAATCTTGCGGTCCATGTATACTTCAGCATCCTATGGGAAAACGGGTATAAGAAATCCTATGTTGTTATCTGTGATCAATTTCTTCCACGCATTTACTTCTTTCTCTTCAAGAAAGAATTCCCTAGATTGTCAAATGAAGCAAAGAAGGTTATAGCCAAAATTGGCCACTGGTATTTAGAGGAATGAGAAACCTACATCAGGGTTTTTGGCACCACAGGGGCACCCCACTTATTACCCATTTATGTTCCCAACCGGATAGTGTTAGGGGGAATTTGCTATCAAACCATCCTGCAGGATACAATGCGACTTTAGTAAAAGACAAGAACTGGGTGTTCATATCGTATGGGTTTCATATTGGCTTCTGCATGATCAAAGATACCGCACATGTTAAACAACTCAGGTTAGGTCAATTGGAATTTCGGTTCCAAACTGGCCAATTTTGCAAACATGATCCCAAGGGATTGGTTTTGTAGCACACGTCACAGGTATCATCATGTTGGCCCTATTCCCATGACCAGTTCGAGGATGAAATTTTTACTGAAAATGCTTAAGACTGGAATGTGGTGGCATCCAAGAAAGTTGATCCTCGAGGAACTAGGTTTAGAGCTATGAGCTAGGAAGAACATGCAACTTTTTTGGAGCAGACAATTCAAGAGATTGGAAGGACCCGTCAAGAAGAAGCAGTGTATGAATTGGATGAAGGAATAAGTGATCCCCAAGGATACATTGAAGCCATGGGAGTCAACCGAGAATCCCCGATACACATCAGGGATTCCCCCGAAGTTCAAACTACACCGAAGATGCCATAACTCTTGTACCAACAAAGTCAGCTACTAATGAAATGAATGCAGGATAACCTGCACCTTACCATAAGTCTTGCGATTTCAACTACCATCCAGAGTGTCCCGACGGATTCAATTAGCCCTAGCTCCTTAAATATCGATAACACCAATGGCTCAAATAACCCTGGATCCCTAATGGTGTCGGTCAAGTCCCTGGAAGGCAAAACAATTCCTACATAGATAGGTCAGGTGTCGATAGAAACACAAGCGCCTAATCCACTGAGCAAACTTATATAAGTATACAGTGATGGAAAAATTCCAGAGCCATCTCACGGCTCCCCAGTACGTGTCCAAGAGGAGAAAATCTGTGAGAAAACCGCTTCCCTTGAGCCCGAGGCCCAAGACAATCAGGTCTTACAAAAGGAAACAGGGTCCGAAGGTGGCCTCGACAGAAGGGAGTCCAACGAACATGAAGCAAAAGCAGGTCTGAGTGACGAACTTCCATAGAAGGAAATCGACAGTTCTACGGCCAACGAGCGGGTAAGCAACGAGTCTATACCTAACACCTCTATTCTGCCCAACACTCAAATCCCCAATGAGAGACAAATGGAGGTTAGATCTATAGAGAAGAGAGAGGAAGTTCGAGAGCCCACCCTTGAAAAAGTATACAGCATGGGTAGCCTGAGAAACAGTCTCACATGGGGCAATCAACAGATACCAGAGCCAGTAGACGAGGTAGCAGACATCTATGTGATCTCCTGCAATCAAAAGAGGAAGGCCATTGTTCAAAAGACTGCTAAGAAGAGAAGGATCACTTTAGATCAATCCATCTGGGTTACCACAGAGGAGAACTTAATTAACACCACAGATGCTCACATGTCTGAACTAATTGGTGTGGGAAAATCCCTCTCAGATGTCTCCCAGGATAGAGCCAGGAGGGATGAAAAGGAACTAGCCAACACTCTGAAAGAGCTCGAACATCTGCGTCATCTTGCTGAATACTATAAGAGCACTACGTAGACTGCTACATATCTGAAGGGTGAGTTAAACGGAATTTATGATGAGATCAAAAAGGAGAGACACTTGTTAACAGAGAACATAGTCGAGTTTCAGGAGGATACTCTCATGGCACTCGCAATTTGCAAAGAGGTGGAAAGGTGGCACAAAAAGGCACAGCAAGTGATAGAGAGACTTGAATACATTGAGGCAATTCAGCAGGGTCGAGAAAAGGAAAATCATGGCATTCGGCTAGTTGGAAAAAGTAGTCTCGACCGCATGAAGAAATCTGTCGAATACTGGGCGAAGATGACCCGGGACCCACACCAAGAAATTCAAGAGCAATGGACCAAATGCTAGAAACACTGGGGTAAAGTTAATAAAGTGATGAAAGATATAGGTCTCCCCAAATTTGGCACCCCCGATGAATTTACCAACTTGAGCGAGGTGGTCAAGTTGTATGTCGAACAAGAATCGCTATGGACCAAAGAATGCATGAATATAGCTAGTGCGAAGCCGGGACAAGTGCAATAATTCACGGAACACCCGATCAGAGCTCAAACCATGTTGCAACTACTAAACGCCAGTTTGGTAAAGTACTAAATGCATGTAGTAGATATCAGAAGAGTATATGCAGCCCCAATGGAACAACACAGGTTCCCATGGGCCCAAACCTATGAAGATTTGTTTATCAGCTGGTCTGAATATGAAGGAAGTCATTTGTTTCAAGAAATATCCCAGATGAATTGTTAAAGAAATTGTTGGATGGTCACGCCATGTGGCAATTTTTGTTTGGTTTAAGTTGTACTTAGCCGTTAATTTCAGTTGAATTTTATATTATAAATAGAGACATCGATCGGTTAGTCAGGGTCGATGGTTGTTGTAAGAACTATTTCTTTTTTGGTTATTGATAATTATTTTGAGATTGCTATGAATTGAGAAGTCCTTCTGGACCAAAGACAAGTTATTTTCATCAGATGTATGTGAATGGAGTTAGAGAAGAATTACTTCCTATCCTGTTCCACGAATGATGCAGTAAATGAGTAAGAGCAATCGATTATGTTGTCAAGTTATATGGTGCAATGTTTTGATGTTCTTTGCTTAATGATGAAGATAAATTGTTGAGTTGTTATGTGGTGAATGTTATGGTAGAAGAATTATTTTGCTTACCGTGATCTTGATTACATATTTGTTTTCTTTCTGTTAATTAGTTTTTCTCGGACAGTAATTCGATGTTCATTTGGTTAATGTATTAGTACTAGGCCCTTTGGCATAGAATCATTGCCTACATGTTTGAGAAGCGGGTTATCCCAAGCTCAGCCTCTTCCCAGTAGTTGAAACTCAATCATGTTACTTGTCAAGTTGACTTATGTCGACTTCCATCTCTCAAACTAGTCCCACTCAAGAGAAAATATAGAAAAGAATGGTCTT
This sequence comes from Picea sitchensis, assembly GCA_010110895.2. Lineage (NCBI taxonomy): Eukaryota > Viridiplantae > Streptophyta > Pinopsida > Pinales > Pinaceae > Picea > Picea sitchensis. The sequence goes on from SNQJ01S0010541.1 coordinate 166,671, forward strand.
ACCTGAAGGGAGATCCTTCAAAAGAAAACACAAAGCCCATCGATAAATTGGTCGGATCGCAAGATCTAGAGAACCATTCCATCTCAAATGATATAGAGTCTAATTGGGCCTCGGTGGTGGGTTTGGTTCCTGCTATTGAATCAAGGGATTTAAGACCCATCAAAATGTGGCAAGGTCAAGCTTGCAATGTGCAGTGGTATGCCCAACAAGTGACGTGGATGTCGCGGCAGAGGAGGTGGGGAGCTCGATATGATAAGTGGTATTGGGAGGTTTAAAAGGTGGTCTTGAGAAATACCAAAACCCTCCAAAATGGTTTTGGATCCTCCATGTGTCAGCTCAGTAGTGTGGTGGTATCGAAGGCATGTACGATGATAAAAACCTGTGTAAATTTAACCTTCGAAATGTGTATGGACCATTGATCCTCGTCATATAATAAAGGATGGGCACATTGCATGTGCCAAAGGAAAAGGGTGCAGGATGGGACCCTCCCATCCCCGCAACAAATAAAAGTGCGCCAAAAGTAGACCTAGTAGAATATGTGGGACCCTTGTCCCATCCATGGTCAAAAAAGGTACCAGGTGGACAACTGGGTAGGGTGGGGCCCGAAGGATAAACGTAAAGTAGAATAAATAAAATAAGAAAGAGGAAAGAGAGAAGCAAGAGGGTCTCGGAGGCTGACGAGGAAGGACCTGGGTGGCCAAGGGGATGATATGGAATTCCCTCCAAGTTCTAGGTGGACCCGAACACCAGATCGACATCCATGTCAATAGAAAATAGTCAAATTTGTCAGCAAAGTGTAGTGTTTTTACAAGTCATGATCTTGCAGGGCATTTTTTAAAGCTTGAACAACGTTTTTAGTCAATAAAAAACCACAAAATAAAGTCTACCAAGGTACACTCTATATTTTTTTCTCAAATAAAAGAGCTCAAGGAGATATTTCCAATAATATATTATGTTTGAAAAATAGATCTTGTATGAGAAAGTTACAGGCTAAACAATGTAAGGTAAAATTTCAGTGCTAGTTGACTTCTAGAGGGCATAACTCCTTGCTCGGAAGTCGGTTTTGGATACAAGAGCAGTATATGGAAATATCATGAACCATAGAATATATCCATGGATCTACATTGGTAATATGGATACCTAAAAGTGTACGTGATGAGACAGAAGATTCATGTAGCTTTCAGTGCCAAAAGATGAAATCAGTCAAAACTTCAACAGGTTGTAACTAACAGCCTGGATGTTGGATGAAGATTAAATTCTTGGTCAGATTGCTCAGAATGCAAGCATGAAGAAACCTGATTGAGATTTTTTCAAAATCCCAAATGAGTTGGTGTAAGGATGCTTGAATAGGGTTAAATTGCTAAGCTAGGAAAAAGTGCAAAAGGACAAAGTTGTCATTTCCATATTGTTGTAGTTTTTGACTGGAGCATCAGAATGATCATCTGAGAGTTGTTATGAATTTATTTTCATCATTATTAACTATGCCTCATATAAAAATTTCCCTTTTTTTCTAACAAATTTACTTCTTTAAGTGACAAAAGTTGGTGTCTAGGATAATTGACACTAGAATGAAAAGTGTACAAAAGGAGTAAAGAGGTAATGTTCAAATTACTATAACTTATTGCTCAAAATTCAGAATTTTGCAAGAATATAGTCATTGAAAAGGTGTTGGATAGAGGAATCTATATATGCACCAAGAAATTTGAATTGAGCAATAAAATTCACAAGAAATCAAAACGAATATTTTTGGTGCACTTAAAGGATAGAACTGTGAATTATTTTACAAAATTGTTGCATTATTTTGTCTAACAAATTGTGTTGCATGCACATTTTGTAGACTTAAGGGTATTGATAAAGAATAGAAAAATAAACAGACAAAGACACCAGAGACATGGAATATGCACAGAGAACTTACATCCATGAGGAAGAATTCAAAGGGTTGTATGTAAGCTTGGGTAATGCAAAAACTGAATTAAATGGGCATAGAAAAGGCAAATAAGAAAGCATAAATTTAGTGGAGACAATAAAGAGTTTGTAAAGAGATGTGTTGAGATATAAAATAGATAATTAGAATCTTATTAAATCTCAGGAGAAACAATATGGAATCAACCTCAATCTATTGCAAAGTTTGGACAAAATAGAGAAGAAGGTGGATAAGGGGACAGATTCAAGTAAGTCAAAGAGACGAAGATTCATGCCAAAAAGAAAGAATCTAGAAGTAATAGCAAACATCATCACTCACCAAGACATTCAGTTAGAAGAGTATAAAGTAGTCCAAGTTTATCTCATGTCAGAAAGCATAAGAGGAGGCCAGGAGTGGATGAATTGTAGGGGGAGTTCAAGAAGGAAAAACCTTCTACCTTTGATGGTGAGAATAGGAAGGATGAGGATGAAAAAGCATGGTTTATGGGCATTAGGAAACATTTCCAATTGCATAATTATTCCTCACAAGTAGAAGGTAGAATTGCAATTTACCAACTCAAGGGAAAAGCATTAATGTGGCAGGACTTGCTCATGCAAGTACAACACATTGATGAGAATAAGATCACTTGGAGGAAGTTCAATAAGTATTTTCAGAAGAAATACTTTTCCAAGCATTATTATGATAGGAAGAAGAAGAATTTATTTGAACTCAAGCTAGGGAGCATGACCATGGATGAGTATGAGATAAATTTCTTAGAACTCCTGAGGTATGTTGACTTCATCAAAGATATTTTTGATTGGATAAAAGATGCAAAGATATTTTCCAAGTAATTGTATCATCAAGTGAGGATTAAATAAGAATATATAAGCAAGATATCATTTAGAATAAGGTATGGTCATTATGAGTTTACAATGGTGCCATTTGGGTTGTCAAATGCACCACATGTCTTCATGTGTTTGATGAATGGTATCTTCATAAATTACTTGATAATTTTGTCATTGTCTTCTTGGATGACACATTAATCTACTCTAAGTATGAAGAAGAGCATGAGCAACACTTGAGGATGGTGCTACAAGTATTGAGGGATCATCAATTATATGCCAAGTTGAGCAAGTGCTCATTTTATCAAAGGCGGATACATTATTTGGGCCATATCATTTCAAAGGAGGGGATAGAAGTGGATCTTGAGAAGATAAAATCCATTGAAGGATGGCCAGTACCAAGAAATGTCTTGGAGGTCAGATCTTTCATGGGACTTGCAGGTTGTTATAGAAGATTTATTGAAGGATTTTAAAGAAAAGCACATCCAATCACTTCTTTGTAAAAGAACTCGTGATTTAGAATTGGTAGCCATAGTTCATGCCTTGAAAATGTGGAGGCATTATCTTACAAGAAAGAGATTTGAGTTGAGGACAAACCATAGTGGTATGAATTCTTGTTTGCACGGCCAATTTTGAATGCCAAAAAAATCAGATGGTTGTAATTTCTTAGTGAGTATGATTGTGATATAAAGCATATCAAAGGAAAAGAGAACAAGGAGGTTGATACACTCAGTAGGAGAGTCCATGAGATGCATGCTACAACCATTAGCATTTTCAAATATGATTTAAAAGATAGAATTTTGGAAGCTACAAAATCGTATCAACATTATATGCAAACAAAGGAAACATTACAACAAGGTAATTTGTAGCAGAAAATTAAAAATTATGTGTTGAGAGAGGATGGAATCCTCATGTACATGGGCAGAGTTTATGTTCATAAATCTAAAGAGCTGAAAAATATTGTTTTGAGATAAATGCATAATGTGCCTTATGTTGGGCACCCAAGTGACCAGAAAATAATTGCAGATGTAAGGCACCAATATTTTTCGCCTAGTATGAAAAGAGAAGTGTTTGATCATATAGGGATATATATAGAATGTTATAAGGTCAAGGCTTAGCACATACATCTTATTGATTTTCTACAGCCATTTCCCATTCCTAAGTAGAAATGGGAAGTGGTGACAATTGATTTTATCACCAAGTTACCGAGAACAATGAAGTAGCATGATTCTATCATGGTGGTGGTGGATAAGATAACTAAATTTTGTCATTTGATATCAGTGAAGCTAACTCACAAGACAACAAACATTGTATAAATTTATCTTAGAGAAATCACCAGGCTACATGGTGTGCCTAAGGCAATTGTCTCTGACAGAGATCCCAAGTTCACATCAAACTTCTGGAAATGATTGTTTAAGGAATTTGGGACAAATATAAATTTTAGCACAACATATCACCCAGAATCAAATGGGAAAACTGAGAGGGTCAATCAGGTGATTGGGGATATGCTAAGGATGTATGTGATGAATAAACCATCAAAATGAAAAGATTATTTAAATTTAGTTGAGTTACTTATAATAATGGGTCTCAGGCATATTTGAAGATGAGCCCTTTTGAAGCATTGTATGGACGAAAGTGAAACACAACAATGAGTCAGGATGACCCAGTAGATAGAGCATTGGTTGGGCCATAATTTTTTAGATATATAGAAGAAAAAATGGTGAAAATAAAGCAAAATTTAAAGGTTGCACAAGAAAATCAGAAAAGATACGTGAACAAAGGAAAAACACAATGAGAATTTAAAGTGGGCGAGCATGTCTTCTTGAAAGTGAAAGTCAAGATTTCCCTAAAGGTGGGGAACTGTTCAAAACCAGCAGCAAGATATTGTGTACCATTCATGATCCTAGAAAGAATTGGTCTGGTTGCATACATGCTTTCACTACCTACATCCATGTGCCTACATAATTTGTTTCATATGTCTTTGCTTAAAAAGTATGTGCATGATGCTAATCATGTAATTGAGAGAAAGAAGGCAACTTTCAAGTTTAGTCGATGTGCATATTGGACTGAAAAATCAGGTTGCTCTGGAATCAAGCAATAGGGTTCGTAAAACATGTTACGGTCCTGAAGATGTGACCTGGGACCATGAGGATGCTATGAAGGAAGATTACATGCATACTTTTGAATAATTTTTCTTGTACATGTCTATATAATGCACTAAGAACAATGCATAAATAAGGGAAAGGGGAATGCAATATGCCTAGGCTGAACGCCAATTGTAAATGTGCATATGCTTTATAAGCTGGTGAGTCAGGATGTTTTGGGCCAAAGAGCCTTTGTATATATGTTTTGAGGCCAGAGTGGTTGTGTGATTTAGGCTGAGGAGCCTATGAGTTGAAAGGTTGGTGAGCCTAACAAATTTAATATGTAATCACACTCGATGATATTAATAAAATACATCATTGTTATAGACCAAGTTAGATGAAAGAGTATGGGGGGGTAGGACTCCATGAGAGGGAAAGGGGGATAAGGGCCTAGGAAGAGGGGCTAATTCAACGTGGGCTTAAACCAAGGAATAAAATAATATCATTCCTAATCCAAAAATTCATATGTTATGTTTTATCCTAAGTTCCTAAGTGGGAGGAATGAATCACTAAGTGGAGCAAAAGGTGGTTTTTTGAGTGCCAAGTTCTCATTTAGGCACATGAATATAGAATGTTGGGAATCAATGTAATTCTCATGCTTTTCCAATCATTCTTTAACCCATTCTATCATCTGTACCTTTGTTGGGAGAGCTTAGTAAAGGATTGTTACCCTGTAAACCTTGGTGGTTTGGGCTGAAGAAGCAGGTTGTTGGGCCTATGGAGCAATCTCTTTGGTGAGAGAATTGTTGGGAAGAGTTTTCCCTATGTGTTGGGTGTAAGGTAGCTAGAGAGGTAGTGGGGGGGCCCAGAGGGCCCATAGTGATAATAGTGGAGGTCATTCAATGTAAGGTGGACTAGGTCCACTATATTATTAAATAAGGCCCACTATGGTAGTTAGATATAAT
>SNQJ01S0010541.1:172507-185124 GCA_010110895.2 Picea sitchensis
ACTAGGTTTCCTACTCTTACTGCAATATGACTATTTTTGTGCCAAAGGGTTCTCTCATAAGCCAATAATGTACACATAATATCAAGCTCTAATAGGTTTTTTGCAATATTTTGTTTCTTTCAATGTAATTTTTTTATAATCTATGTATTCCCAAATCTTCTCCCTTATTTTTCAATATAATCGATAATTTACTTAGGAATTGGGCACTATGGTGTCCAATCCGATTTTCTTTTGACAATCCTTGAAACAAGCTTCATTATAATTTTCTTTTCCCTTTCACTATATTTTGTTCATTATCGGCCTTTCTTATAGTTTTGTCTCAATGTTGAGCTAGTATTTTTGTTAGCAAGATTCCCAATTCTAAATTCTATGAAATATCTATTTTGATATGTCTCTGCAGTGTGTGGATGCTATGGGATATCTTTTAAGTGATGAAAATATCATTAGAATTTGGGTATTGTGCTCTTCATCCCCCAATATTTACGATGGGTGTTTTCTCTTATACCACACATTTTTAATCTTCTGTTTACAATGTTGTTGGTAATTTTTTCCCCTTTTTGAATGGGGGCAGGTTTAGGGTGTCATTTCCTGTCCAATTTTCAACGTGCTATCATAGCCAGTTGTTGAGGTTAATTGGAGGTGATTGGGAGGCTTGAACCAAATCCACTTTTTCAATCGATTAGGTCCGAGATTTGATTCCCATCCTATCTTATTTTCAACGTGGTATCGTATCCAAGAGTTGAGGTTGATTGGAAATGGATAGGAGGCATGAACCAAAGTGTGGCTTGAGGGAGAGTATTGGAGATAGAAATTCACACCTTAATACTGAAACTAGTAAGGGTGTTGTAGATAACAATCCACACATTGACATTGAAGCTAGTCAGGATGCTCATCATGATGTGGGCGAGGGCATATTTCTCAGTGACAGAGAAACCTTTTACATGTGTAGGTTTTGGGTTCAATTTTGTAGCATATTTTGGAAAATATCAGAAGAATTCCCTATATAGTTATGCATATTAGAGTTTCAGAGGCCGTATTTGATTTTCTTAAATTTATCCCCACATTTTTGGGATCGTTAGAATATTTTGTTCTAGGTTGCAGTTTTTCAAGGTCAAGGAGCATAACAAGAGCTACCGTAACATGGTCACATATGTTATAAGTTGAAGACAGAGTAATCTACATTTAAGAAAGACTATCCATGTGGATTTCCATCCTGATGCGATTCATCTTGTATCCCTTTAAAATGCATTTTAGGAAGCATTGCTTAAATATTGGGTGGGATTTCTACTGGGTTTAATAAGTTCTCTGAGGAAGCACTGTTCCAATATTGGGGGGAATTTCTAACGAGTTTTTAAAATTTCCCCTTGTCAATGTTTGATGGAAACCTGCACAGGAGACCTAGATAAAGCATACAAAAACAAAGCTTATCAAGAAAAGGAAGAGAGATACAATATGAAGAATGTGAATCAATGTATATTATGATCTGTTCAATGAGTGAGTGGTATTCACTCATATAGGAAATGACATCCTATCTTAGAAATGCATGCATAATAGTGATGGTCTAAAATTAGAAAGTCTAAAATATAACTAGTCAATTAACTCCCACTGAACTAGTGTGCCAAAAAATAGAAATTTCTCCAACACCCCCCCTGAACATCACTGTGGAGTAAAAAATGAGTCCTGACTATTAGACCATATTAAATAATCATGTACAATGCAACTAATGAACACTGAATAAAAATGAAGAAAGAGGGAAAACCACATGGGAACAAAACCCCCCCTCAAAATACAATGTATCAAAAGAAGAAAAGGCAGCTGCTAGGCAATTGTGTTCTTCACTGCAAGACGATCCCGCAAAGTCTGAAACTTCTTCTCAGTGAAGGTCTTGGTGAATATGTCAACAGTCTATTTAGAGGAAGGACATAACTGCAAATCAATGATCCTATCATGTACTAAATCTATGATGAAATGCATGTGGACCTCAATGTGTTTGGTTCGTTGTTGTTGTACTGGATATCTGCAAAATCTCAGTGTACTCTGATTGTCATGCCATATGATAGTCGAACAGTGAAACTGGATACCAATATCGGTAAGGAAGTGTTGAAGCCAAAGTGTATGAAGGGCACAACTGACTACTCCTTTGTACTCGGCCTCTGCGGAATCTAAAGCAATGGTTGATTTCTTCTTACTTGACCAACAAATTGGGCCTGACCCCAAACTAATAGTGTACCCGGATGTGGCCTTGTGATCTATGCTATCACCAGCCCAATCTAAACCTATGAAGCCTATGAGATCTAATGCACAACCAGTTGCATATTGAATCCCATAACTCATGGTTCCCTGAACATATTTGAGGATGTGCTTGGAATCCTTCCAGTGAAGATCATGGGGTTCCTGCATGTATCTAGAAACTTCTCCTACTGCATATGAAATATCTAGATAGGTGTGGGTGAGATACAAAAGACTCCCCACCAACTATCGATACAAAGTGCTATCCACTAATGGTGTATACCCTCCATCCTCAAGTATGATCCTAGATAAGAAGGGTGTAGGTGAAGACATACAGTCTATCATGTGGAATCTATCCAGAAGATCCCTGACATACTTATCCTGAGAAATTTTGATGTCGGAAGAATCCTGACTAATCTTAAGACCAAGAAATAAGTGTAGTGGACCCATGTCCGTCATAGAGAACCTGTCATATCTTTAACCTAATCAATGGTTGAAGAAGAGCTACCAGTGATCAAAATATCATCAACATAGAGTACTAAAATCATCACGGAGTTAGTAGTCCTCATCATGTAAACATTGGAATCATATTTACATCTAACAAAATCATGTGAAAGCAGGTAAGAATCCATCTTTGCATGCCATGATCTAGGTGCCTACTTGAGGCCATAGAGAGACTTCTTTAGTCTGCATACTAAAGATGAGTTATAAATGAACCCATGCGGCTGCTCCATGTAGATCTCCTCTGAAAGGTCACCATGAAGAAAAGCACTCTTCACATCCATTGTAAGGTACCTAGAGAGGTAGTGGGGGGGGCAGAGGGCCCATAGTGATAATAGTGGAGGTCATTCAATGTAAGGTGGACTAGGTCCACTATATTATTAAATAAGGCCCACTATGGTAGTTAGATATAATAAATGGGTAATTAGATATAATAAATGTAAGAGAACTTCTTAGAAGGTTCTACTTCTATAATATTCCTCCTCTAGAATGTTCTTAAGTGATGGTAGCACTATATAAAGGGGTTCAATCAATGTAATGGGATATGGGGTTAAGTGAAGGAAGCCCCCTCGAAGAGGCAAGTGAACAGGAGAGGATCCCTTCCATATTAGGATCCATTGTATGGTGTTACCCTACCCTAAGGATTTGATAGTAATAAAAGAGATTTTGCATATTGTTCTTCTATATTACTATGTGGATCTATTGAATATTTAGTATTTTTGGTGATTATATTTGTAGATCTATCCAGGTTCATAGCAAGTGGTATCAGAGAACTTTACTTGGCAGACATTGTGGGCAAATATTTTTATTTTTGCAGATATTTTTTTTCGAAGAAAAAAGAGGGCCACGACATTCCAGAAATTTTTGATATATTTATGTGAAAATTTTGTAGAAACAGGTTGTAGATCTGAGTTCCTCTCATAAAAACACCCAAGTTAAAAAAAAAAAAATCATCTGAAACGAAGTCCGGGAAGTCAAGATATTGAAGTTTTAAAACCTGCAATTTTTCATGGTTTTTTTCCGCGGACGGCGGCGCGATTTTGTTTATTTATGTAGTAGTTGGATGCCGAATTTTCCCAAAAAAAATTATAGATCTGAGTTCCTCTCACAATTTTGCCCAATTTTAAAAACACAATTAACCAAAACAGAGTCTGGGAAGTGAAGTTATGAGCATTTTAAATTCAACAGTTTTCAGGGTTTTTCCAGAAAACGCCGCGATTTTCTGCAGTAATTTATTGTTCTATTTTTTAGGTTTTTTCATGATGGTTACGGGACCGAAGAGTTCATAGGGTGCTCAGATAGATATTTCCTCTCAAACCCTCAAATAAATTCTTGAAGCATTCAAATCTCAATTGTATGACACATTGAATGACAAATTGAATGCCTTTGGAAATGGCCTCAATGATAATTTTCGTAGTATTCAAGATTCATTGGATAGCATGCAGGAGAGATTTCTTATGGCAGACATCAAGGATGAGTATAATCAAGAAATATATGCTTGGTCTGATCTTGATGCTGATTGTGATGATTGGTATATGGATAATTGTCATTTCTATGATGACAACCACTTCCATATTTTATTTGATGACTCTACTCCACCTTTTGAAGAGAACATCAATGTCCCACATCAAGAGCTAGTTATGATTACCAGCGTCCAGCTTGCATATTCTACAATGGTATTGTTCCTGTTAGCACTCTGTAATTCGCCCAAGGTTGAAAGGCAATCACAGAGGCAACATCAGAACCGCTTCAAGTCTTGGATGTATCCCTCCAAGACTCAGAGAGGGATCTCTCTGTCAGATATAGTTTTGTTTGAAAATATATTAGGCTAGTTAATGAGAACAGTGGGCTTTGTTGTAAAAAGGGTTTATAAATTGATTGAGCCAGTTACACATCCATTGGGCTATGGAGTCTGAAATTAATTAGGNCCGCTTCAAGTCTTGGATGTATCCCTCCAAGACTCAGAGAGGGATCTCTCTGTCAGATATAGTTTTGTTTGAAAATATATTAGGCTAGTTAATGAGAACAATGGGCTTTGTTGTAAAAAGGGTTTATAAATTGGTTGAGCCAGTTACACATCCATTGGGCTATGGAGTCTGAAATTAATTAGGAATGAAATACAGCCAGAAACGCTGAAGAAATCCTTCACAAGGCGAGATAACACACTCACTGGATCTTTAATAATTAAAGTGATGATCAGAAGAAAAGATAAGGGAAACAACTCCAACTAACAAGCACTTAAGAATCTCTTAGTTGAAGATATTTAGAAGATGAACATTGAAATCTTTGGAATCGAAAACAGGGTATCAGAGATAAATCCTGAGACATACGTTACTCTCAAAGATTAGCTTCAGGAGAACAAGATGATTACAAAGCAATAAAACATTTACTAAGCAATCACATCACCGGTAAACATACGCAGGAATCCTGTAAAGAGCCTCCTTCATTAATGGCAGATCTATTCAAAAATGTTACAACTCGGTAGCCTCCAGGGCGTGAAGATCCAACCCTTTTACATTAGAATCATCTCTATAAATAAGATAGCCCATCCCAATAATTCTCGGCAGTCGGTTCAACCGCCTCGGCCCAAAATAGCCACCACTCCCACTGAATTCGGAGCTTTCTGCCATGAAAAATGGACCGTTTTCTGTGAAACAAGGGGTCCGTTCAGACATGATTATTTCTTCAATGAAGACACCTGGGAAAAAAATGAAATATTTTATTGTAGATGGGCATGTGCTGGACAAAAACCTCCTTCGGTTTCGCCAAATTCGTCCCCAGCTGGCCGTGGCAGCTCCTGCAAGATCGGGACTGAAATGGAAAATCGAAAAAATGGAAAAATAGGCCCCGAAGATGTCTTCGATTTGCTCTGCTCGTGACCCCGTTGAAAAAACTGAAAAAGGGTTTTGTTCCTTAGTCCGTGATGAGAAAAAACCTCTCTCGGATTTTGAAATTTCGCCTCCGTTTGCTCTGAATCTCCCTCGGAAGAAGGCATGGTAAAACTGGGCAAAAATGGTAAAAATTTGTGAAAATGATTTTTAGGCGGGAAAAAATTCCGGACCCCCCCCCGTTAAACTTAGACCGCCCAGGGGGGTCCGGAATTAAACTTGGGTCACCGATTTGGTTGGTTAAATCTGAGGCGTTCAAAATTGCATGAGCTTTAATTAAAATTCCGGACCCCCCCTTCGTTAAATTTCGGACTCACGGGGGGGTCCGGAATTGAATAAGGCGCGTCGATTGTGGTTTGTTAAGTGAATGGGGGGCACGTTGTATAAAATAAGCAAGAAGGTTATGTGTAGGCGGGAGTGTATGTAGTGGGGAGTGGGTAGTGGGGGTAGGTGGGGGAAGGGTGACGTAAGGTGAGGGGAATGTGAGGTACGTGGTGAGTGGGAGGGGTGTGTGAGGTGTATGGTGAGTGGGGTAGTGTAGGTAAGGGTGACGTAGGGGGAGGGTAGTGGAGTGGGGTACGTGGGGAATGGGGAGTGAGTGAGGTAGGTGTGGGGTAGAGGGTACGGGACTTAGGATAGTTAATTCAATTTTTAATTTTTATGTTTTAAATATATTTTGTTATATGTAACGTTTTGTTACTTTTTGTTTTAATGTTTGTTTTTGTATTTTATTTTTAATATAATCCATTTGTTTTATTTTTTTATGTTTATTATATTATATTTTTTAATTTTTAATGTATTTTATTATTTTTGCTTTTTTTTTAATGTTTTTTATTGTTTTTTAAATATTTTTAATTTTATTTAATTTTTTATAATTGTTTTTCATATATGTTTTTTATTTTTTATTTTGTTTTTTAAATTTAANAGCCCTTCCAACTTCAGAGAGGGATCTCTCTATATGATTTAGCTTTGTTTTCCAACTTTAAATATCAGGCTAGGTAAAAGATAGGTATGTTTTGTTGTCAAAGTATTTTTTCGAATTGGTTGAGGCAGTCTACACATCCATTGGGCTATGGGGTCTGTGTTTTAATAAAATATGAAATGAAAACCATAAACGCAAAGGGAAAAACTTTCACAGGGCGAGATAATATAACCACTGGATTCTTTAGTAATTTGAATGATGAACAACAAAAAATATGAGAAAGATAATTTCAACAAAGAAGCAATTAAGAATTTCTCTATTGAAAATACCAGAAGATAAAACACTAAAATATTTCGAGTCAGAAATAGGGTATACGAGATAAATCCTGCAACATTCGTTACTCTTAAAGATTAGATTCAGAAAATAGTATGATAACAAAGTGAGAATAACATTCAACTTAGAGAGAAAACATCACCTGTGAATACACACACGAATCCTCTAAAAGTTCCTCCTCTTTTATTAATGGAAGATCTCTTCAAAAATATTACAGTCTGATAGCGTCAAGGTGTGAAGATCAACAACCCCCAATACTTCGAAAGGTGAAGTATTTATAACTCAAATTACAAACAATCCCGTCAGTAATGACCAAGACGTGCTAAATCTATTTTTAGCCTAACTAACTTAACAAATTTCCTAAATCTAGGAACTCCTTGATGATGTGGTGTAACTACACGTTGATTTCTGGGTGGGTCTTTGATGAATCCTCTGCACGACCTCATCTGACTGGACAAATGACTGGACTGAGACAGATCATCTGCTAATTGATCAGATCACAGAGTTCCTCCCATCTAAGATGACTGGGCACATTGACTTTGAGCAACCTTCGATACACTTCGTCCATCTCTGTGTACTTGGCGAATGTAGACTTGGTGAGGAAGATGTATCGAATCTCGTGTTGGATGTTGATGTCCCACTGAAGGGCATATAGAAATTCCTTGCCAGTGATGATCCCTTGGATCCCTGTAAACTTTGAGCTATCCTTAGCCACATCAGCTAATCTCTTCTTGTAGTCTGGGAGTGTCATCAATTTATCATTGATTACCTTCAGACTAGGTAGACCTTTCTTCTGGAGAGCCTCAATCTTACTGAAGAATATTTGTACCCCTAGGTCCATGGCCTGAACCTTTTCTTCCAGCTGAAGTATTAGTCCTCTCTTGGTCAGAACCCTTTTGACCTCAAGGATGGTCTTTGTTTTGTCTTCAATATTCAGCTCTTCCAACTCTTCCCTGGTCTTAGAATTGAGGAACTTGATGATCTCGTTTGCCTGTGTTGGCATGTCTCCCAATTCTACTCTGATCTTCTCAATGGCCTATTTGCTCCTCTGGACCAATTCATTCTGCTCAAACATGATCTGGATCATGGGCCATATCTTGTTCATGGACTTAGTGATGTCTGTCCATACACTCTCTTTTACCTCAGCTAAAGTTTTTCCTGCCACTGTTTGCTTTCGGAGCTGCTGTAACTCCTGCTTGAGATGCTCTGTCACCTGCTTTTCCTTGGAGAGGCTGGTATGGAAGGAATATTTGAGTTCCTGAAGGTTATCAATCTCCTTTTTAAGCTTGCCGATCTTTGTTTCCTGCAGGTTCATCTTTTCCATAGATTTGGCCAGGTCGGCTGTCTTCTCCTGGGATGCCAATGGAGTCGCGGATGGGATTTCTGTCACTGATGCTGTGCTCACTCCTGAAATTGGAATAGAACTCAATGGAATGACTTCCATTGGCTTCAGTTTCTCTTTCTCTTTTAATATTTTCTCCATCTCAGCTTCCATTTCTTTGAGTTGTGCATTCTGCTCCATGAGCAGCTTGACCATTTCATCCTTCTCGCCTTCTTTCTCTGCTATCTCCTTCGCCTGTCAATCCTTTGTGGGTGGGAGCTTCAGTTGTTTCCTCAAGGAAGCTATATCAACATTCTTCTTCTTTATCATTTCCTCAAATGCTTTCACGTTAGAAGGATCATAACCGATCTTGAGGACCAGATCCTGCAAAGTCTTGATCCTATTGTATTTTGGAAAGGACGATATCTTCTCCAGCTTGAGTTGTGTTTGAATATTGTTCAGTGACACCTGCAATTTGGACGCAGAAGTGGAAGTATGCGCCAACGTATAGAACACCATTTCCCCTGTCTGCTTGTGCAGATCCATCTGATCGGCTGGGTGCACGTCCATCGTCTGGAATTCGAAGGTGGCCCTCTTGTAGTCAGTGATCACCTTGGGATCTGGTACCTGTTCCTGGAGGAATGCCATATGCATTCTTCCCTTCTCGGTGTCGAATGCTGATAGCAGCCTATGTTGTGCAGTCGATGTCTGCTTCTAGAATTGGGCGTAAGTACTGTTGGTCAGGGTTTGGTTCCTTTTCTTTATCAGCTCATATTTTTCAAAAATGCTCAGCTTGGGTCCTACCTTGCATGGATGAGTGTCCAATGGGGAGTCTGTGGATTTCTTCGGCAATGCTGGGGTAATGAACTTATGGAGGCTCGAACCGAAGGGTGGAATAACAGACTTGGTTTTCCCTGGTCGGGCCAGGGAATGATGAAGTCTTAGGCCTCTTGGTATGCAGCTGGAATTCCTCGGAAGATACCTCAGTGACAGGCGGAGATAAATCCTGACTCAGCCTCTTCTCTTTAGGGACCTGTGGAGTGGTCGTTTGTGACAAAGTGGCCGGGGGATCCTGTTATTCTACTTTGATCAATGTGTTGGGCTCCCAAGTTGTCTGATTTGCATACTTCTCAACTTCGGGCCTAGACACATGAACATAAGGGATGTTTTTGTTCTTCACCCTCATCTCTGAGATGATCCCACATGGATCATAGTGCCATGGGAATCTCATGGAGAAATTCATCTCCCTCAGCATCCTGTCTGCTTCTTCCCCAGCTCCTGGATTGTTGCAGATGAAGGAGCCAATCTGCCCCTTGATTCTAAGCTGTTGCTTTTTCTTAAATGATACAAAGTGGATATCATCGGAATTTATAATCTGCCTTATATATTCCAAAGAAAAAATCCTAACAGGCAGATACATGGGAAACTTATACGGTGCCAACTTGCACCCGTATACTCTGATCTCGGTGTGATCCGGGTATAAATACCAATCACCCGTCTTTGTGTTAACCGAGAGGTGCAGGATTCTCTAAACTTCATCGTTTATCCGAGGCTCGGGCCTGCCACCTAGCATGCTTACCACAGGGTGGTAGAATTGGTCGATGAACTCCTTGAAACTGAAATCAATGGAGTTGTGCTTGAGTAAGGAGGTCCACACTGTGACTTCCTGAGGTTTACCATCTCCATCCATCTTCTGCATAGAAAAGACAAATTTATTTGCCTGGAAGAAGACGAACAAGTATGCTAGTACCGATGAGTATCTGAACATGCCTTCTGTGTCGAAATTCATGAACTGTTCATGAATATTGTCTACCAAGAATGTGCTGAAATTAAACTGGGTGGTGGGATTTTCGTCGGTAGAGAAGATGGATAGAAAACCCAGAATGGGTTCATCTACGCACTGATCAGAATAGTATCCTAACAAAGCACAAAGGGATGAGATGACCTGGTTTCCCTTTGTGTAGAACATGGAAGATGGATAAGGAGGATTTGTGGAGGGAAATTGAGTGGATGGGGGAAAGAAGAGCTCGAATATTTGAGCTCTTTGGGGGAAGGTCATTTTCTGGTACAATTCCGTAAGGATTTCCATATTGAAGGGAGACGCAGAGTCGGTTTGGAGGATTTGCATCATCTAGTCTATGGATTCGGGCGTGATGAGGAACATGATCTCTCCGGACGAGGGGATGACGGATCTTTGTACGGGAATATAGTGAGCTTGACACCTGAGAGCGAACTCGGGAAAATGGTGGATCTAAGGGAAGAGGTAGAGGGGTAAATTGGACTCCCAAAGTCCAATTTCATCACTCTGGTCCAAGAAAACTTCCCTGAGCCATGACTGGAGGTTTGAGAAATCAAAATCACATTTAGTATCCATGATTAATTGGTCTTTGTCTACCAGTGGGATCCTATCCAGGTCGACAGGAGGCGGGAGAAACATATTCTCCTCTCCTTTTGCTTGTTTGGATTTTGGTGCCATTTCTGCAACAGTACCTGCAATTAAACACAACGTTAGTGGGGGCAACTGACTGTGGATGAGGGAAACTGACTATAACGGAGGTGTAAGCGGTGAATTTCTCTGGTGCAATGGGTGAATACTGAAAGTAAGGAGAATAATGATAGTTTTAAGTAAACAGGGGTCGGTTGGGTGCGGGAGACAGGTCAGCTGGATAATGGATAGGTTATCCAGTAATAAATGGCCAACGGATCATTTTGAGGGTGAGATGGCAGGTGACAGAGGCTGAAGGATATAGACGGGTGACGTGGTGGCTATCGATTGGAGGTAACAGTTATAGTAAGGGGCTTGCCATGAGTGAATGGGGGGGAAGGACTGACAACAGTTATGGGACATGACCATTTCGGGAAAAGTGGAAGGTGACGTCCAGAGGTGACTTTGGCCTGTCAGACAGCAGGAGATGATGGGACTCGGGGCCATTAGATAGCTGCCACGTATAACAAGCGACCCGTCAGAGGAATAATACCATTCTGGACCCCCCTTCCTCAGTTAAAAGCAGATCAGTCGGGGGGGGTCCAAAATACATCTTGGGCCGTTGATCTGTGTGCCCACCTCTGAGCCGCAGATCTATGTGCATTGTTTATCACTCATTCTAGAACCTCCCCTCCATTAAAAGCAGAATGGATGGGGGGTTCCGGAATCCAAAGCTGACCGTAGATTTGAGAGCTCGATCCTGAGTCGTCCAGATGAGCGCGAGTCTTATCATCGATTCCAGACCCTCCCTGTTTAAAAATAGAATGGTCGGGGGGGGGGTCGAGAATGATCTGTCCACCGTAGATCTGGGCGCGATCATCTGGACCATTGATACATGACAGGAGCATAAGTGAGGGCGCAGACAAAACATGCGCCTAGAAAAATTTGGATAAATAATTTTTTCATGGGTTTTCTCCAAACCTTTCAAGTAGACACCACCATGGGGCTTGACCAAACGATCTTCTAAGCATATGAAACATGGTGCAACATTTACATCAAGTTTGTTTTATTAAAATGAAACAATAAAACAACTAGCCTATATTCTACCCTAGCTTCCTATGACTGTTAACCCAGATTAGACTGTTGGGTTAAGAATTTATTCTACCCTGGGGCTATCTGACGAAGATTAGACAGTCTAGCCAGATTTATTCACTAATCTAACCTAGACACTTTGGCTAAGATTAAACTGTTTAGCCAAATTCATTCACTACCCTATCAACATCAAATTTAAAAAGAACTTGGCCACACTTGAAAGGTATGGACCAAGTTACTATTATTGCATGGGGCTTTTATTGAAATTCTTTTATGCCCTCTTCTTTTTCTTTTTTCTTTTATTTTCTTTTCTTTTTCTTTTTATTTTCTTTTATTTTTTCTATTTTCTTTTCTTTTTCAAATTATTTGCAGAATGAAAAATCATTTGTCAACAAAAAACACTAGAGACAGATAATATCCCAGTCACCAGTCGATCCTATAACTTATAGGATGATAACAACCTTGATGGTGAAATGTTTTTCTAACCCCATGGTAACAAAAGCAAGGGAAGTAGTGCACAAAGCCCATAAAAAGGGTCATTAAGCCTAAGTTCTTCCCCATATACTGAATTGCACCCCAGAGATTAAAGATCGGGCCTAGATCTATGACTAAGCTTTTGGCACCCAGATCTACGGCTCTGAAGAGTTTATGTACCCCCCCGACCGTTCTACTTTTAATGATGGCGGGGGGGTCCAAAAAGGTGATTAAAGTGTGCACTCAGATCTACGGTGATCCTACCAGCACGCAAATCAACAGTCCTCAAGAGATTCCGGACCCCCCCCGACCTTTCTACTTTTAACGGTGGGGGGGGGTCCAAAAAGGTGATTAAAGTGTGTGCTCAGATCTATGTTCATCCCGCCAGTGCGCAAATCAACAGTCCACAATAGATTATAGACCCCCCCGATC